>PVHY01013509.1:0-41144 GCA_004024945.1 Uropsilus gracilis | reverse complement strand
CTCTCCCCTCCTCCACCCCTACCCCAACCTCGGGCCACCATCAACCAGTCTCCCCTCTCCAGAAGATCACCATTCCAAGAGCGTTGTATCATGGGAGGGTCATTTCAGAAGTGTTGTATTAACACACAACGTGTCACCTTTTTTTCCTACTCAGAATAATTCCCTGGGATTCACCCAGGCTGTGGGAGTGTTGGCACCTCAGGAGAGTGTTCCCTAGGGTGGGCACACGGTGGACTCAACGATACACCATTAAGATGTTGGTGCTGCTTTCAGTTACGACCCTGGTGAATGAGGCTGCTTAGAACATCCGTGCAAACCTTTTGGGTGAACATGTTTCCATTTTCCTGGAGAAATGTTCAAGAGAGCAGTTGCTCGTGATGTGATTAGCCAAGCACACGTTTCCCTCTATAAGAAATGGGTGGTTTCTCCAGCCTGGATGCACCCATGACATTCCTCCCACCAACATACACACGTCCCTGCACTTCCTATGATGACTGTTTCTTAGGCTATTGGGAGCGGTGTGCAGACAAAACTCACACTGGGAGGCGGGCACGGTGGCATGTGCCTGTAATCCCAGGGCTGGGCGGCTAAGGCCAGGGATCGCTTGAGTCCGCAGGTTGGAGACTACCCCGGGCAACATAGCAAGACCTAGTCTCTAAAAAATAGTTGGGTGTGGTGGCTCATGCCTGGAATCCCAGCTACCTGGGAGGTGGAGGCTAGGGATCTCTTGAGCGCGTGGGGTTCGAGACTACCCCAGGCAACATAGCGAGGCCTGGTCTGAAAAAATGAAAACCTCACACTGGCTTTAAGTCATGTATTTTGCCCATTTGCCAGCTGGGCTGTGTTTCACTGTTGAGTCCTGAGAATTCTCCATGGATTCTCCTTACCTGCCTCTCGGTTGATACCTGCTGTGCAAATACCTTCTTTCACTCTGTAACATGACCTTTCCCCCTCTGCCCGAAGTCTTTCCAGCCCAGAGTTGGCCACCGTGTCCAGGTTGTACTATCAGCTTTCCCTCCGACAGATCGTGCTTTCAGCAACAAATCTAAGTGCCCTTTGCCTGGGCCTGATCTGGACAACTTTTCTGTTCTATTTTTTTCCTGACTTTTCCATAGCTTTATATTTTTATTGCCTTTTATGCATTTTGAAGCCGTGTTTATTTAAGATGTGAGACTTACACAAGAAACAGCTGTTTGTTGTTTACCTGGGCTTCAGCACCCTTTGTTGAAGGCTGTCCTTCCTCCATTGAACATGGATAAAAGAAAACAATGATATGATTGCCACGTGCCCATCCCCCAGCCTCAGCACTACACTCACTCACCCTTTGTCCACCTCTCCTAGTTCTGAGACAAGTCATGAAGGTGGGACTGAATCTGAAAAATAGCTCCATATACCTGAAAGCTATGTAAACACACAGCCAGAGGACCGTGGTTGCACTTGAAGTGCTAATAATTGCACAGTATTATCTGTGAGGGTCTAAGTGACATGGCAGACACTGATCTTTGAGCCTTGGGTTTGTTCGAATGGAGGCCTGAGCAAGGTCAACACTCTGCAGGTAGCTACTCCGTCACTTATCATCTGTAGCCACCTCCTCGTTTATTCTAGAAATCTAGTTCCTGAAGAAATTAGGTTATTTGTCCTCATGTCTCATACAGTCTAGAGTTTGTCTCTTTCATTCCTAGTGTCATTTAAAATGACCCTCCAGCCCCAACACTGCACCTGCATCAGGTTCAGGTTCAACTTTTTGACCAAAGACGTCACAGGAAGTGGTAGGATTAACCCAGGAGCTCAGAGCTCCTCCATCTGCTCTATGTATTATGACGTTGAAAAGTTTTGACCTCGTTAATGAAGGGAACGTAACACTGATAAAGTTTCCGCCCAAAGAAGAAAAGTATTGACTCTCATTTCCCTTCAGAAACACGGATGCAAAAATCTTTAATAAAATATTAGCAAACAAAATCCAAACGACATTAAAAAGTAATACAGCAAAGCTAAGAGAGGCCTTTCCAGAAAGGGAAAAGTAGTTCCAGGAATTCCATTAACAAAATCTATCATGTGACTAGATCCCGAAAGAAAATGTCCCTTATCCTATCGATAGATACAGGGGGGGGGTTCAAATATTAACCATCTGTGCGACAAAGTCATATTCCCTCGTGTTGCTAACATGCATATGGAAGCCCGAAGTGATTGGTTTAGTTAATGTAGACATTTCCTCGTTAAGGTCTAGAATAACCTATGGATGCTCAACATCCCTACCTCTCTGTAGAGCTGGGGTCCCGGTCAAGGCTCCCACACAAGAGAAATCAGGAGGTATAAGAAATGGAAAGGAGATGCCAAATGGTTTCTAGTAGATGTTGTGTCTGCAAATCAGGAGTTTTTTTAATAGGAAAAAACGCCTTGAGTTTTCTACAAGAAAATGTCACTGCATAGCAGGCTATGAGCATCCCCGACAATTTTAAGATTCTTCAGACCCCTAAAAGCCCAGCTGCTTTTCCCCTCTCCCTGGACCAGTACCTCAGTCTCGTGTGTGCCACTGCTATTTCCCCACAACTCGTATCTGGAGGTTTACGGGGTGACAGTGTCATCTTGTTTCCCTGCAAGGACAAGTCTTTAAGTTGGTGATTATCATTCTTTTTGCGCCTATGAGGTAGTTTTGTAGATGACAACAGTGTCGCCTCATCACTTTTCCCAGACTCTTTGCCCAAATTCTCTTTCCATTTGTTTTCAATTTTCATTCTTTATCCTAAACTGTAGCGTGAAATCTCCTCTAAATCTGCCGAGTCACCTTCTCTTCTCCATGTATTTCCAGTTGTTGGTACTTGTTCATGTGCTGATTTAATATTCTGGGTCTATAGTTTATTGTGGCTGCTGGGGGTGTGGGGATGGGGGGGGTGTTTTGCGAGTCTATGGGCCTTTCTGAAACAGCTGTTGCGAGGATATTAGCCAGAGCAAAGCTTTAGATTTTCTTTTCCCGGTAACTGGAGCTGCGGTCCATTGCCAGGCTGGATGACGCCTCGTTTCCACTGTCGGAACCTACTCTGCAGTAGCCACTGCCCACAGGGCCCAGGATCTGGAGCCTGGAGGAGCCTGGCGCATCCTGCTAGCCTCTGACCACGCAGATCCTCTCTCCATTAGAAGGAAGGGTCTGATCTGGCCTAATCGAATCACAGGAGTGAACCAAACCCTCAGGCAGCCCCGCCCCCAGGCTCCAGCTGATCTGCTGGGCTTTCAAGCTGACCCTCTCCTGGGCTCCCGCCCTTCCTGCCACCAGGAAAGAGTTAATACTGACAACTAACTTTGTCTTCTGTTCACCATCACCATCGCCCAAGTGGATAAATAGCGACTCCAGGCCTCTTCTTCCGCGCTTGAGTTGCAATGGAGAATGGGGTCTGGCTGCAAAATCTGGCAGTAACAGTGCTAACCGGGAGCCCCATCAGAGGCCCCCAAGGCTGGGAAAGAGCAGCTGGCTTGCCCCCAGGCGATTGGGGTGGAAGGGGGGGCGCTGGAGGGCTCTGGTCATCGATGAGACCTGGCCGGAGATACAAAGATGGGGTGAACCACAGAAATGCAGGGGCCCTGCATGCTGAACTCGGGACCACCTCCCCTGTCCTGAGTGACTGGTCGTGCCCTGGGTGAGGGAGGGAGGGGGGTGGCAGAGGTGGGGGGAGACATTCCAAAGCCTGGCAGGGCAGCCAGCACTGGAACTCAGAACTCTTCCGCCTTGAGCCAAGCTGAGCAGCTGTGGGAGACGGTGCAGTGTGAGGGGCTTAGCAACCTTGCAGGGTTTTTTTTGGGAGCAGGACTAGATGAGACAGGACCTCAAGATACCACGTTAAGAGAGGCAGAAGCCGCTAACCAACAAACCACAGGTCCGCATCTCCCACGTGTAGCAGTTGCCAAACACAACTAGTTTAAACAACAGGGTTTTTTCAACAAGGGAAGTTAACCAGGAAAACAAAAAGACCTTCAGGTCACAAGTGACCAGTTCTTTCACCCCAAGCACCATTTAGTCTGCAAGTCCCAAACACGTGTCCAAGATGGCTCCTCTCCCAAGCTGCAGGCACCCTGCAGAGTTCAGTCCTTCTCTGGCAAGCTCTCTTCTTCTCTCCCCAGTGTTCCGAGCTGCTCTGCTTCTCCACGACTCTTCAGACTTCTTCCACAATTGCTGATGCACAAATCAGCTTTCCAAATCCCTGGCCATCTCCAGGTACCAGCTCACTATGCCACCCCTTGCTGTGGCATATGCCACTTTGCTATGCCACTCTCCACACCAGCTGCTCTTCTGCGGGTCACCATGGCTCCTTGCCACCTCCAACTCACTCTTCCAGAGGGCTTCCCCTGGCCAGAACATGGGCCTGTTCTCTCAGTCTGCCATTCTCCTCTCCTTCCTTTCCTTTTTTCTTCCTCTCCTTGCTCCTTCCATTTATCAGCCTTTTGGCGCTTCTCGATTCTTCTAAAGCATCTTTCTCTCAGATCCCACCCACCAGGGTATTTTGGCACCAATACAATTTTCAACTGCATCACTTACAACCCTGTATCACTCATGTGATGAAAGCAGCAGAGACTAATACCCGATCATTTCGGAAGGAGGGGCTGGGGGAGTGGGATTGCCACCTGCTAGAAATACATGGTGCCATGATCTGAGGGCATTTCTCATTCCATGTGAGAACTTGCTGTGTCTACTTACAATTAGGAAAGTAATACACATTCACTGTGGGAAATTAGGAAACGCGGTAAGTTTAATGTATTTTTTAAGATTATCCAGCCATCCTTCATCATGCTGTCACCTAGTGTTATCATATGTTAGTATTTATGTGATGTGATGTTAGTATTTCCTTGCAATCTGTTGTCCTACAAGCACATGTTCAACACGTGTACACACTCATGCACACATACATGCACATATACCTGCCTGTAGCAACACTGAGACCCTGTGGTACAGTTAGATATATGTGTGCTCTAGTCCCTTAACATCTAAGGAATAGTGTTCATCCTCTTAAAGGTTCTTTTAGAATATTGTTATTGACTACACAACACGGTAGTTGTGGTTGTACCCCACATTATGGTTGTACCCCACATTGTTAGAAAAAAATTCTAGGATGATTTTTTTTAGCATCACCCACCAACAATATGCTTAAGATAAATTCCTAGGAATAAAAATACTGGGCCAAAGGTCAAATATTTTTCAGATTTTAGACACCTGTCACCCAGCTCGCTGCCTCACCCAGTGTCCACACTGGTCACACCTCTGACACAATGGAGACACTGCATCTTCATCAGCCTGGATATTATTTTGTTTTTAAATGTGTCAGTTCTCTAGAAAACAATGGAATCTCATTGTTTTCATTTGAATTTCTTTTGACTGCTAAGGAGGTTGGAGATGTTTTCATGTAACTGTTGACCTTTAAGCCCTCCCACATTGTTGACTGGAGTCTATGGTGGTGCTGCCATTATGGAAAACAATATGGAGATTTCTCAGAAATTTGAAAATAGAAATAATTTATGATCTAGCTAGTCCATCACTGGGTATGTATCTGAAAACTCAAAAACACCGATTCAAGGAGATACAAACACCCTTATGTTACTAACAGTATTATTCACGATAGCTAAAAGTTGGAAAAAAGCTAAATGTCTGTCAGTGGGTGAACAGATAAAAAAGACATGGTATTTATACAAAATAAACTACGATTCAGCTACTTACAAGATGAAATCCTGCTATTTGTAATATGGATGGACCTGGAGATGGAGCAAGACAAACACCATATGATTTCACTCACATGTGGAAGAGAAAAAAACAGATGAACCAGTGAAGCAAAGAAAAAACAAACTTAGAACATAAGAGCGAAAAGAAATGGAGGGGAACTAGATAAAAGGGGCCAATTATACTATGAAAGATGGAAACTACAGTTTAGTGGAGAGCAGCTAATGCAGCATTATACGGATGTTGACTTAGAAGATATCTACCTGAAACCTATAAAATGGTACAAACCAATGTCACAGCAGTAAGATAAATTTTTAAAAAATTTTAATTACTTTAAATTATTAGATTGTAAATTATTTTAAATTATTAAATTTTAAATGATTAAAAATTTACCCTATATTTCTCCCATTGTAACTTTAGTTTGTTCATCTTCCTTTTGGAGTGCTTATTTATTATCAATTTACATAAGTTTACTTATCTAGTTGAGACTTAATTCCTGTGTCATTTATGTTGGTAATGTTTGCCCGCCTTTATGTACCTTTAATGCTGTTTGTACTGCTTTTGATATATTGTTTTTAATTTTAGTGTAATCAAATTCACTGTTTTTTTCTTATGGGGTGAAGCATATATGCTGAGAACAGTTTTTCTCTTGACTATATCTGATAAGAGATTATTAATAAATAAGTACATATATTTGCTTATTTAAGTTTTATCACTTCTATTTGCCTCTTTGGTGAATTTAAAATAGATAATTTTTCAAATATCTAACCCACTGGCCCACTTCCGTTGTCAAGTTCTTCCAATAGGTCCTGGATGCTTATGATTATTTCCCTGTGTTTCATATTTTCACTGCTATTGCAGCTAGAGTTTGTTTAGCATATTAACTAATTGGGTTTTTTTAGAATGTGTGAAGATATTATTTTTTCAGACATTAATTTTAATTAACAACTAACCTTTCTAATTTCAATTTGTCTTGGATATCTAGATTGAAAATTATATCAATAACAATATAAATTTTTGTTTTCTCCTTTCTAATAATTATAAAATTCTTATGTATTCACTAAAATGCTATCAATGTACTAAGTGACCGTTATGACATCTCATTTCTGATTTAACCTGAAATACGATTTCATTTATTCAATCAATGACTATTCACCGAATGCCTATTGTATATTCAAGATAATTCTGAATTCTGGGAATATAGTAATGGACAAAACCGTTTAAAAAATTCAGCCTCCTTGTCCTTACAACTCCATTGGTTCTTATTTTAAGATACGTCATTCTTTATAGAAAATGTTTTTGGACAGTGAGATTTATCCTTAGGTATTGGGTTGTACCTCTCAGGAGGTAACTTTCTCATATTTCCAAGTATCCATCTACAGGTTAGACAACTCTGCAAGAACATCATAAAAACTACTCCAGCCCTGGATGGCTATCTAGGCTAGACGATTGAAGCAGCATTTATTAATATCTATCATGTGCTTGCTGCTGCATTTATGCTGATTTTAAACACCTACTGTCTCAGCCATCCGGAGGCAATTTTTAATTGCTGTTTCTGACAAACTTTACCCATTGTGACTTCCCAAAATTCTCTGAAAAATAAGCCTGGAAACTCCCGCTCTAAAACAATCCTTCTTGTTTGAGTCTTTCCAACAGACTAAGCTGGCCAATTATGTCATAATGGATTGTTGTAATTAAGCATTTTGACAGGAAAGAGACTTGTTTGTGTTCCCAATCAGTGTGCCCCACTCAGCCTCACGCCCTGTACTGGAGACTGAAACTGAACTGGAGAGGGTGGAAGAAGCAGGGAAATCTGCTTTAGGCTTCAGGCACAGAAACTCTAAATCTCTGCCAGTCCTGGAGTCTGGGGCTTTAATGTTGACTTTCCAGTCCCTGCTCGGTGCCATGGACTACATGGCTCCAGAAAGTGATGGACTTAGCATTGTTCTAAAAGGCAGCCCATTTTGGAAGTTCTCCAGTTTTTGGTCTTAGAACCATCCATCTGGTCAACCAACCTGTATACCTCAAGGCCGTCTTAGACTCTCCCTTGCCTTCACCATCCATTTCCCATCTGCCACACCTGCCTTCTGTCCCATCTCAGAAAACTGTCTGGAAAAAACTTTCTCGGTGTTTCTCCAGGGTCACTGCCAACACTTTGGAGCCTCATTATTTCCCTGGACTGTTATAATATTTTCTTGATTTGGGTAAAGATTATTTTACCCACCTTGAGTCTAACTCTCTTTAACTCTCTTTTATTCTGCTACCTGAGTTGTTTTGCTAAGTCATCTCTTTGATGATCTTATTTTCCCTGAAGTAATCTACTGATCCTAACCACTTCCAACAGTATTCCCTAAAATGAGTTTTAAGTAACACTATGGACTTTGGTTTGATTTGACTAACTTTGGCAATACCAAGTTCAAATATATCTTAGCTATTCCTTGCTATAAAGTTTCATGGAGTCTTTAAAGTGCTATTGTGCAGGAATACAGCATCTGGAGTACCCAAAACTATTAATGCAGGAACTCTTTTAAAAATATTCTGCAGGAGATGACCAATGGAAGATACTGATGTGAAGGATAATTCCCACTCCTTAGTATGACATAAAGTTCTTCATAATCCCACCAGTGACCAGAACCCAGCCTATTTTCACACTTGGTCGTGGGGTGCTTTCCCATCAGTTCTTGTTACCTGTGGGAGATACAGAGGGGAGGGAAGCCTTGGGAAATGACTGCCATCTGGTGAAATGAAAATGACATCAGCCTCCCCAGGAAGGAACATGACAGTGATGATCTAGAAGGCTTAGAAAATGGAAGACTCAAGCCTGCCAAACTGCTCTCTGAAGTGAGGGGGCTGATGGGGGGGGCTGGCTACTAACAGAAGCAGCAGAAACCAGGTAGACTTCAGCTCCCCCAGTACAGACAAGCCACCAGGAACCAGGGAAGCACCCTTTGTGGTGGTGAGTCCAGAAGAGCTGCCATGAGTGGCCCCTCTGTGAACGTGTTGCAGCTTCCACTGCAGAGTCTCTGCTGCTGGTCTGTCTAGGAAGAAGCCCCACCTAGGCTGGCCTGTTCCCCCCTCCCCTCACTGGACACCCCCAGAAAGTCTGGCATCTCAGCAGGGCTGATTCCAATTGGTCTTAAAATCTGTCTTGGACGCCCTGCCTGTGCAACCTCAAATGGCTGCTTGAGCTCTCCTGCTTCAGGGGAGGACAAGCCCAGTGTGGAATAGCTCAGCTCACCCCAGTCTCCCTTCAGAACCCTCTGTGGCTCTGGCTCAATATGGGAGGTTTGGAACGTGGAAGCCAGTAGAGAGATGGCGCTTCAAAGAGGAACACCTTCTCTCTCTCTAACCCCCTCTGGCACACTAGATGGTGGTCGATAGCCAGTCTCTCACCTGTGACACCGTCTCCTAACCTCTTTGGAATGTCCCCAGAGACAGATGACCTATTCGTTAGGACTGTTGCCCCCAAAGATAAATTCTCCTGCTGTCACCTGTCCCCGCATCCTCCCTGCTACATGTCACATACGCTTTGCTCCTTCCTCATTACATCACTGTAACATCTCCTGGCTGGGGGATATAAGGGGTTTCACAGCTTCATTCAAGTGGGACCTGGACATGCTTCCCAGGATCCCCATTCTGCGGGCTGGCCACACAGATCCTTATCAGCCTCTTTTATCTCAATTTCTTCTTCATTCCACATGACTCCTAACAGGAGGATCTCCACGAGGCTTCGCCTCCGAGGATCCCCATTACCCTCAGACCAACTCCAGTTCCAACCGTGACACCATCACTCGCTACCCAGGAGACCTCAACCCCTCTGAGATAGATGCCCATGGTTCCATGTCTGTAGGTGGCAGAGGCAGTGCCCTGCCCCAGGGGCGTTATGTGCATTGAGCTCATGCACCGGGAGAGCTTTAGCATAGGGCTAACTCAGCAACACATCTGGAGGTGGAGGTGGCAGGCTCCAGCCACTAGACCAGACCAGCCCGCGCTGCCTGTCTTGCTAAGTAAAATGTTGCTGGAACACGGCCATGTCCACAGCTGCTTCCTCCATCCAGCACTGGGGAGCTGGCACCATGGCACCCATCCAGCCTCAAATATTGGCTAGCTCTCCCTCTTCACATAAACTTCCCAGCTTCTGCGCAAAACAGGAACTTAGGACTTTATTCCACTCAGGTCAGCTGTCACCTGGGGTGAGCCTGAGCCTTCCTCCTTGTCCTTTGCTCGGGCATCCCTATCACCTCAAAGGCCCTCCCCATCACCTGGACAGGCAGGACCACCGACACGCGCCACCTCCAGTGACTCTCAGTAGAGGCGTCTCTTCCAGCTGGGAACTACTATGCTTCCATTATGACTGAAAGTGCTATCTTCTTTGCATTCATTTCTTTTTTTTTTTTTTTTGAGACTAGATCTCGCTATTTTTGCCCATGGAACTGCAGGCTCACGTTGCCCAGGGTACTATGGACTCAAGCAATCCCCAGCCTCAGCCTCCCAGGTAGCTGGGATTACAGGTGCGTGCCACCACACCCAGCTATATTTTTTTGGGACTAGGTCTTGCTACGTTGCCCCTAGCGGGACTCGAACCGTGATCCCTAGCCCCCCCCCATGGCTTCCTAGGTTGCTGCTTACAGGCATGCGCCACCACGCCCAGCCTGCATTCATTTCTATAGTGTCCATTCTTATGAACACACAGAGTGTGACTAGTACGAATGTAGATGTTCATACAAACCCTTTCCAGATACGGCTTCAGGGGGCCCTGCTGGATCTAATTTCAGTGGAACCTCAAGAAATACCTGAGTGAATGACAGCATACTGCATCCATGTTCCAAGCTGGTGTCCATGACCTGTGTCCATGACCTTGGCACCCATTAGGGACCAGCCTGGCAACTGGTCCAGAGGAAGCTGCGCTCATCCCATAATCTGGCGGGAGGACCCACTGTAAGCAGGGTCTGCATGGAGTCTTCCGCAGACACTGTAAACACAGTGGGTGTTTCTTTCCCTCTCTGATGTGTACCCCACAGCATGAAATTCACCTCACAGGAGATCCCAAACATCACTTGGGGTCCTCCTCCTCCATTTTTTTTCCTTTTTTCATAAAGTATAAAGAAATGTTCTAGAATAATGTGAGCACCTATATGTATACTGTGCACCTATATGTATATGGTCTAAACAACATGTACCTAAACATCAGGCCAACACCCTCGTGAGCACACCTGGTTTAACCAATAGGATGTCCACGGTGATGGCCCCCCTCCATGGATCTACCCTATACCCACCCTCACCCCAACTTCCACCCACATCCACCTATCACCCCACTTCAGCTTCCACCAAAGACAGCCACTATCCCGACGCTCATGTTACTTGGCTTCTAGCTTTTCCTTCTGTTTTACCCTCCATGTGCATCTTTAAGCCTTACTATGTGGCAGCTTTGGCCTGCTGTTCAACTCAACCACAGACAAGTCCTCTTCTCTTTCTCGTGAGAGACTCTTGCCTGGTTTTTGCCTGTTTGTGGGACATGGAAGCAGGTAGAGAGATGGAACTTCAGCTAAGAGGAACACCTCCTATCTCTCTAGCCCCCTCTGGCACACTGAAGGGTGGGCAACAGCACGTCTCTCACCTGTAACCCAGCTTCCTAACCTCTTTGGAGTGTCCCAAGAGACATAGGACTTTTCAGTGATGACTGTTGCCCCCAACGGTAAATTCTCCTGTCATCATGCATCCCCGCATCCTCCCTGCTGCATGTCATGTCCATGTCACGTACGCTTTGCTACCTCCTCATTACATCATTGTAACACTTCCTGGCTGGGGTATAGAGGGGCTTCACAGCTTCATTCAAGTGGGACCTGGACATGCTTCCCAGGATCCCCATTCTGTGGGCTGGCCTCACAGATTGCTGTCAATCTCTTCCATCTCATTTCTTCTTCATTCCACATGTGACTCCTAATACCCGTTCATCTTGGCGCTCTCTCTTCCTGATTAATTTTCCTTCATGGACTTTCTGTTGTCTTTTGACTATTGACTTATAAGAGTATTTCATGACTGTTCCATGAACTTCTGGAAGCTCCCTACTGGGATGCAGAGGCGCCCCCACACACACACACTTGTCTGCAGAACCAAGTCTGATGACTCAGCTCTCCATGTCAAGTGCCACCACAGTCTGGTCTTGCATTCCCTTCAGGTTAGTGTGGATGGTGGGAGGCCCGAGACACATCCCTCCAGGGCACTGCTGTCCCCATTAAGTGAGAGCCACCAGCTGATTCATTAGCAAGATAAGCTTGTTCAAGAATAGCCAAAAGAATTGCAACTCGAGATGTGTGTGCTCTGATGGGTTCAGTAAGCCTGCAAAAACAAAAACAATCAAGGGAGCTGGCTGGGAAAAAGGGAGGAAGGGCGGGGCTGTTCTATGGAGAAGCCACTGGATGAGAGGAGCGTCCAGGGTGGTGACAGCTTCTCGCTGGTGGGCTATCGCTGAGCAGAATAAATTTTGCTTGGGGCTGCAGATGGCTTCCTTGTCTGCAGGTTTAAGGCTGACAGGTGCACGCCATGATGGTGCCGGCTATGTGTGAGAGCGCCCTCTACAGGCTGCCTGGCTCCAACTTTAGCTGAAGTTTCCCCAGTTCACGTCCATGCCAGTCATCAAAGCCTACAGCGTTAGGGGTTCCCACGTTGGCTCCCACGTTGGCTCCAGCTCTCGGCATCTCAGTCGTTCCCGAAGCTGCCGCCCTCCTCCCCCTCTCTGATCTGGAGGTGCTGTGCTGTTCCAGGGAGCCCCGGAGCCTGGGGAGGGCGCTGTGCCCGCGGCTTGACTAAGCCTGCAGCTAAGGGTGCCCCCACCTCCCCCAGCAGATGCCCACCTCCTGCGAGACCCTGCAGCCTGAGAAACAGCGTGGATTCTTGGTGATGCTGAGCCTTTTCTCATGTGTCCGTTGGTCATTTGTATTTCCTCTTTGGAGAAGTGTCTTTTCAGCTCTTCTCCCCATTTCTGAGTGGGCTTTTTGCTTCGTTTGCGTTGTGTGTTGTTTGTGGATCTTTGATCTCAGACCCTTATCCCTTGCATGAAGAGCGAAAATTGTTTCCCACTCGGTTGGGTGTCTGTTTTGGTTATGGTCTCTTTTGCTGTCCAGAAGCTTTTTAGCTTGATGTGGTCCCAGCTGTTTGCTTTCATTCTATTTATTTATTTAATGTGTTTGTTTATTTTTCGTGTCTGTGGATGTGTCCTGGAAGAGCTTTCAGAGATGTAAATCTTAGACTGCTTTGCCCATATTTTCCTTGATGTATTTTATGGTTTCAGGTCTTACATCCAAATCTTGCAGCCATTTTGGGTTGGTTTTTGTGCATGGTGTGAGGGAGCGGTCTAGATTCACTTTTTGGCATATAGCGGTCCAGGTTTCCCAGCACGAGCTCAAAGGATCAGAATGACGATCCGCGGGTGATATGGTGGTGGGAGAACCCTGGGGAATACAATGATGTAAGATAGAGAAATAGAGAGATAGAGACAGATAGATAAAGAGATGGATAGAGACAGAGATAAAGAGATAGAAAAAGAGATAAAGAGATAGAGAAATAAAAAAGTAAATAAGTAATTAAAATTAGAAAAAGAGAAAAAAAGAAACAGTGTGGAGCCCTCTCCCTTCCCCTGGAGAAAGCAAACCAGTGCCATCCTCCAAGGAGACACCCCCAGCTCCCTCCAGGCGCTCCAGCTGCCCATCCCCCAGCTGGCTGTGCACACAGGGAGCAGACAACCTGCAAATGGCCCCTTTGCCCCGCCCAGAAAGAAACACAGACAAGTCCTGAGGCCTGTTCTCCACACGTGAATGTGTCAAGTGTGTGAGCTGGTTTTACTTCACCTTTGATTTGCAATACATTTTCCACAGCGAAGAAAGTTCCTCAGATGAAAGTCCAAATCATTCCCACTGGCATCTAGGATGCCAGGCTTCTTCTCTCCTGACCAGCTACTTCAGAATTCTAGAGGTGGCGAGAAAGTGTGGTCCCTTTATTCCTGTTGCTGCCTGGGCGGCTCTGCGGGGGCAGCCCTTCTCCAGAGATGTGTCCAGGAACCCCCACCAGAACCAGCATTATTCATGCACATCAGTTCCCATGAGGTCCACAACACAAAACAGGATCTCTGAAAATCACACTCGTATTTCAGTTACTGACCTGAACTTCCTTTCCTGGGAAAGTAGAAAAAAATGGTGAACATTGATTTCATTTTCTTGAATTACCTAAAAAATGGTGTTCATTGTCCACCAGACTGTCCTCCATGAGGGAGAGACAGTGGTCAGAGACCAAGAGGACCCCAGCCCCTCACTGAGTTAATGGGACACGACTTGTATCTGGAGAAGAATTCTGTTATTCCAAAAGTACTAAGAGTAAAGGAGAGATCAAGTGATCCTGCATCAAATGCATGATAATAGAGTTGTACTCACTTATCCTACAGCTCCATAACATAGACTTAAAACCATTCCAACACTTTGGAAGAGCCAGCCAGTACAGAATTAGGAAGAGATACACGGGGAAACATCATATGACATCATCATCACACATTGTTGCAAGAGATGAGAATGATTGTCACAAGGATCTTTATCGTTGTCATAAAATTGCTAGGAAAGGATGATTTTTGCGCAGAATGAGAAATGTAATGGGGAAACTGAGGCACTAAGCTTGACTGACTCAAAAACCTCTGTGACTTTCTTACACTGCCTGAGATCTAGAATCTCCAGCTTCTATTTCTAGACCAGACCTTTGCATCTTAATGTGATACTCATGATTACCGGTCACCCGGAGTTCAGCTGGTACTGACATTTTTTACAATGGTGGAAACGCAACTGCAATGTGCTTTTAGCTTGTACCTAGCAAGATGCTCTTAGAAAATGACTTAAATTTCCAATGACTAATTTTTCCTCAATGCTTTCTTTTAAAATAATCAAAACCAGTTAAAAGTACAGATGTAAAATATTTCTGAGTGCTGTGCCATTTTGATGGAAACTGACAGATTAAAATTCTTAACAAATACACCCACCGTGGAATACTAAAGTACACTTTCAGGCAATTTTTCAGCGCAATGGATTCAATTTATTCTTGTCTCCATGGTAACAGGAGGAATCACGCTATTATTTTCATCATTGCCTTTCCAATTATTTTCTCTCACAGTTTAGGCCGCAGACAAAACTGGAAAGAATGGTGTTGTCTACAAAATGAACCATAAACTCATCATTTTCTCCCAGAGTAAAAGATTTGCTTAAAATCTTGTCACTCGCTGACTTCGGAGTTGAGAAAGCAGAGGAGAACATTTTCCAATTGTGTAAGTGAAGAAAATTTAGAATGATTTCATTTTCAGAGCACTTTCTCCATGGGAGTGAAAGTAAATAGCTGGAATCCTCAGGGTTGACAGGCTCTCCAAGGGGAAACACCTTCTCTTCTGTGCTGCTACCAAGCTGACATGGGGAGGGCAGGGGAGGGAAAGGCCACAGGGCAGTCCTGAGGGACTAGCACTTCCACTGCACCTCTTCCGGCAAGATACCCGGAAGAGATACAGAATGGCCACCACAGCAGCCATTTTGCTATACCCAGATGCAACTTTACCCAAAGCATCCCTCCAAACAGCATGGAGATGCCTCAAAATAGTAACAGCAGATTGGCCAGATGATCCAGCAATTCTGCTCTTCAATATCTGAGGAATACAAAAACACTAATTCCTCTGTTCATTGTAGCTGTGTTTAGCCAACTTATGGAAACAACTTAAACGCTCAAGGACAGGTGAACGGGTAAAGAGGGCTGTATACACAATGGAATGCTAGCCTGCTATTAAGCAAAATAAAATCTTGCCAGCTATGTCAACGTGGATGCAGCAGGAGGGGATTCTCTTAAGCAAAGAAGGAGAAAAACAAGTACCAGATGATTTCACTCATGTAGAACATAAAGGAACAAAACAATGGTGCAAACTAAAACCCACAAACCCTGGAAATCTGTCTGCAGGCTTGAGGCTACAGACAAGGATGTTGGGGGTGAGGAGCAAAGGATTGGGGGGCTTGATGCACTGTGATAGAGGACTGAGGGTGTTCTGGTGGTGGGTGGTGGGTGGTGTGTGGTAACATGTCTAAAGGGGTGTGAACCTGTACCCCAAATCATGCACCACGTGGTCAGTCAATGTTACATCAATAAAAAATGATACCACTCAACGAACAAAATAAAAAACAAAGAAATGAAATTATCCACTTTTCTCAGCTGTGCTGTGAGGGATTAAGAAAGGACTGTCCTCTACTTAGGATGAGGTGTGAGGGGCCTGTGCCTGAGCAGAGGAGGGAGTAGTTGGCGGCTTCTGCCCCTTTTGACCTGATAGCCATGTGAAGGCAGACTGCTGGCTGTCCAGGAGGAGAGCTGAAAGGTTGGAAGGGAGCTGAGACACAAGAGGACTTGGATCCTGAAATCCAGGGGGAGGGAGTCGAACCAAACGGTGACATTATTTTAAATGAAAGCTATCAGGCCTGAGCCTGCCGGCCCTTGCAGGGAAGAATCGCTTGCTGCCCTCAGGAGGAACCATTTGCACGCTTGCCAGGCAAGTACTTCCTTCTCGCAGAGTCTGGCCTGTCGCGTTTGCATGGAGATGTGGAGCAGCACCATTTTGCATCTCTCCAGGGAACATGCCAGAAGTGCTGACCCCCAGGCGTCAAATGCATCTTTCATGGAAAAAATTAACAGAAACATCTTTGTTTCACAAGCAGCAAAGATGTGAGAGAAAACTGTAAAGAACTGTAACTGCATGAGTATATTCAGATACCCTGGAACAAATCTTCAACCTTTGGGATTAGAATTGATATCAGGTCAAAAGGGGCAGAAGCCACCAACCAACAAGTCATCTTCAAAATGTGGCTTCTGCCACCCAGGTTCCCTCAGGTTCGCACCACCTGTGTGTAGCAGTTGCCAGTCAAATGCAGTTTAACAGCAGGCTTTATTTACAGGAAAATATTAACGGGGAAAACAAAAAGTCCTTAAAGCCACAAGTGGCCATTATCTGACCCCAGTCACCATTCTCAGTCCCATCGGTCCCAAAGATACATGTCCAAGATGGTGCCCTTCACCCCTCCAAATGTGAGGCAGGCACCCTGCAAAGTCCAGTCCTTCTCCAGCGTCTTCTCTTTGCTTCCTCTCTCTCCTCTCTTTCCAATGTTCTGAGCTGCTCTGCTTCTCCAAGATGCTTCAAACTTCTTCAAATACTGATGCACAAATTAGCTTTCCAAATCCCTGGTCCTCTCCAGGTATCAGCTCACTATGCCACCTTGCTGCGGGGCCATACTTTGCACACCAGCCACTCTTCTGCTGGTCACCATGGCTCCTTGCCACCACCAGCTCATTCTTCAGGGGGCTTCTGCCCAGCCTGGTCACTAGGCTACTCTTCACCTGCCTGCCATTCTCATCTCTCCTCTCCTCAAAAGTCTCCTCTAGTCTCTGCTTCTTTCCTTTTTATCTTTTTTTAAATTTCTCCTAAAAGTCAAAGGTTCCAATTTCCCTTTACACACTCTCTAGGTGATACATCCTCTTCTGGGTCCACACCGGAATTTCCAACAAAGTAAAAGTACCTTCCTGTATAGGCCTCTTTTGCCTCTGTTTTTCAGACACAGCTAATGGCATCAGTGCCTAAATTTCAATACTGCCCATATTGGGGTTCTGACTTTATAATCACACTGTTTTTCTCTAAAGTTTTAAAGATATGCTTTTCTCTCTATTTGTTTATTGATGGTGCTTCATAGTTTTCACACCAGAGGCTTGAAGACATTTCCTAGAAAGCTTTCTTCAGTTATAAAGAAAATTGAAGTACTTTCCATTATAAATATCATTGTCTCACCCTGGAAAATGTGGGGCAACAGGAGACTTAAATCACCCGCTACTGTTGACTTGGATAATCAGACATTGTGACATCAGGTTGAAAGGGGAAGAAGCTACTAACCAACAAACCACAGGGAAAAAAACGAAACCTTTTAAAATGTGGCTTCTGTCACCCAGCTTTCTTACCAGATCCTTCTCACCCATGCATAGCAGTTGCCACTCAAATTCAGTTTAAACAACAGGGTTTTATTAACAAGGGAATTCAACAGGGAAAAAGAAAAGTTCTCAAAGCTACACGTTAGTGGTTATTTTACCCCAGTCACCATTTTCAGTCCCAAAAGTCCCAAAGACACAGGTCCAAGATGGTTCCCTTTGCCCCTCCAAACCTGAGGCAGGCCCTGCAAAATCCAGTCTTTCTCCATCATCTTCTCCTTTCTTCTCCAGTGTTTCCAGCTGCTCTCTTCTCTAAGGTGCTTCAAATGTTTTCCACAAATACTGATGCACAAATCAGCTTTCCACATCCCTGGCCATCTCCAGGGACCAGCTCACTATGCCACCTTGCTGCCGTGCCACACTCTCCACACCGGCTACTCTTCTGCTGGTCACCATGGCTCCTTGCCACCACCAGCTCACTCTTCCAGGGGGCTTCCCTTAGCCAGGCCAGGTGGGTCTGTTCTCAGTCCACCATTCTCATCTCCTTCCTTCCTTCCTTCCTTTTTTTGTTTTTCCTCTCTTTGCTCCTCCCTTGTTATCTGCCTTTTGGCGCTTCTCGCTTCTTCTCACATGTCTTTCTCTCAGACCCCACCCACCTGGGTACTCTGGCGCCAACAATTTTTACCTGTGTCACTCACAACCCTGTATCAGGTCAAGACTAGCCTACTCAGGGGAGGACCAGAGGGTGGTAAAGCAGTTCTGGGAAGTGAGTATGCCTAGGTATTTATGAAACGGGCGACCACAAAGGGCTTTTTACCTTTGACTTAAACACCTACAGGCCTGCTTTTCTCTATGAAGCAGAGTTTACATTAACAATTGCCTTTAACTTAAAGTAGACACACCTAGCCTGCTTCTCTCCCAAGGAAGCAGGCTACAAGCAGTTCCTTTAACAATTGCTTTTAACTTTAACTGGATACACCTATCTGCCTGCTTCTCTATGAAGCAGGCTACACATGCTTCATTAGCATCTCCACTGATCACCTTTATCATTGATATGCAAAATCCAGCCAGCTGCTCTCTGCCTTCAGCTCCAAAAACTGCAGAAGAAAACAAACTTAAAAACACAGTTTAAACTCTGGTGGGTTCTTTCCACCACCCCCAGACTTCTCAACCAAAATACCAAACCAATGCAAGACTATCAGTGCAGACTAATTTATTTCTAACAAAGTGATTTTCTAATTACTGCAGAAGAAACATGTAAGTAAAACTCCGATTACTTTAACATTGTCCAAAACCTTTCTCAGCATTGTCCAAAGTCCTTTCCCCAGATTGCCTAAAGATTGCCTAAAAATCCTCAGTCTCTCAGTCCTGATCATCTCACCAATGTCCAGTCAGAGTTCATCTCCAGATGCTTGAAGACATGTTCCTTCGGCTGCTCCTTTGACTTGCTCCTCCTTGTCTTCCATACCGTGTTCTCCTTGTCGTCCAGGCAGCATGAACTCCATGGTGCCAAACCAGCAAAGTTCACTTTGTTTTCAGGCCTAACTTTTGCACAGCCTCTTTCAGACTCAAGTCAAACTCAGCAAAACAAACTCCAACACAGAGTTCAAACCAACAAACTCCTCAACTGCCTTTAGCACACATACAGCTAGCCCAGGTCAGCCAAGGGCTCCAGGCCCTCAGTGGCCTTTGACCAAGTCCACATGGCTCACATCTTTACTCTGCAAGATGGCCGATTCCCATTTCTCCTCCATTGAACCTCTCTCTCTATCCAATCTCCATATTGGCCTCCCAATCTTTGTTTGCACACCCTTTATATACCCTGATTTCCCACCTTCCAGGAAACCTGTTCACCTTCCTCTCTCCTGCATCTCCATGAAGGGAAATTCCAACTAAAGTCATTCTCACATTTTAGCATACCTGTCCTTGAAATCTGCAATCTTAAACAGGAGACAATGGGGGGGGAGGGTTAGCACACCCTATCATTTAGGGGGACAAACAGAGATTAGAATAAGACTTCTGAGTTATCCCAAACTGATTAATGTCCTGTAAAACAATCATGCAATGACCTTTCAGTTCTTTTTTTCTTCCAGAGAGAAACTATTTGCACCTCTACCAGACAATATCTCAAAATAGCACGTAACTTCATAGACTGTGGCCCTGTGATCATAATAGCAAGACAAACAGGTCCGTTGCCCTAAATATTTAAATAATCCTTGTCTGTCCAACACTGCACTGAGATGACATTGAAATGGCAGGCTGTGCTGTTTACTTGATTTCCAAGTTTGAATATAAAACGAGCATTCAAAGACTCTTTCAAAAGTTTCTTTTCTAATTCTGTTTAAACTTTTTAAAAAATAGCAGGCAAGGAGACTTGTGGAGAGTTACCTGCACTGAGTTCTTTTAGTACCGAGGGCTGGCGGGTGCCTGGGGGATGGCCTGGCAGTAAGGTGGCCAGGGTCAGCAAATAAAATACCAGCTGTCCAGTTAAACTGGACTAGCTGATAATCCAAAAAGCAGCAAATAATTACGTGAGGACCATAAACACACAAAGAATGAATCCTGTTACCTAGGAACAGGTCGCAAATACACGTGTGCACCTGGTGATTTCTTTGGGCTTCTTCAGTTCTGATGCTGGGGAGAACGTCCCCATTCGCAAAGAAGTCCTGGCTGTAACAGACAGGATTTTTTGTCAGCGCATTTCGAATCCATTCATGGTGCAGCTTATCGGGTTCCACAACACGCTGTGTGTTTGAACACTGCGCTCCTTTGGGTTTGCTCTGAGATGAGCAATTTAAAATGTCACCAGAGTCCTGGGTTAGATGATACAGAGACAATGCGATGGCTTTGTTGTCTAAAGCCACCTGGGCTTTGGCTCTGGGGGAGACACTGATCACAAATGCTTGCTTTGTTTCAAAGCAAAGGCTTGAATAGCCCCCTGTTGTTCACCCTGACCTACTTCTGACTTCCCACAGCTCACCTCTCCAAACTTCCCTGAACGCTGGTCTGCAGGGATGCTTGGAGTGTTTCAGTCCGGCCTCTTGCTTGACCTCAGCAGTTGAAAGATTTCCTGATCCTTTCTGATGAAATAAAATTTTTTGCTTTTTTTGAGATTAGGTCTTGCTATGTTGCCCGGGGTAGTCCCGATCTGGGATCAGATCTGAGTAGTTCTGGGATCCCACAGACTCAGGCAACCCCCAACCTCAGCCTTCCAGGTAGCTGGGATCACAGGTGCGCTCACTATGCCCAGCTATTTGAGACTAGGTCTCGCTATGTTGCACCAGGAAGATCTTGAATTGAACCCAAAGACTCAAGTGATTCCTACCCTCAGCCTCCCTTCCTAGGCTGGGATTAAAGGTGCATGCCACCGTACCCAACCCCACTGATTTCTGTTCAGGTATCGCTGAGAACCTTGGGTATTTTATCCTTTTTTTCTTTAATAAGAGTGATGCAATTGTGGTAAATGTTTTTCTGAATAAAAATTAAGAGTTGGAGAGGTGCACCACCTACAAGATCAAGGCGTGTCACAGAGACTGACCCCGCTGGGACCTAACATCACCATGGACTTTGCCCCTCTGATCTCACCTCTAGAACCTTCTTACCCGAAGTCACAGAGGGATGTGCTCAATGGGCAGTGATGATCCGGCTCAGGAGCACACAACACTAACGACAGCTACACCAGGAAGCCTGGTCAGGGCGTCCTGCTCACCCGCTGGGGAGGGTCTCTGCTGTCTCAGGTTCTGGAAGAATGCAAACCCCAGAGGTTCTGACCCCAGCCCTCCAGGAGCAAGCATAGCCCATCACCTGGAACACAGAGTTCTTCCTCAGTTTCCCCTCTGGTGGTGGAACCCAATTAATTCAGTGATGGGGTTTGTCCTTCCTCAGCTCTCATGAAGTAAGTTACCAAAGGGTGTACTTCAAGCGGAGAAACGGGGCCCCAAAGCCAAAATCTGAAATGCAAGAAATGAAGAGCAAAGAAAGAGAAATCTGCCAATGAAACGCACAGGAATGTTGACTAGGTAACTATGTAAATTAGTAATAACAACATCTGGCAATTTTTTTAAAAAGAATTAAAATACACAACTATATGTTAAGTCAAGAAGGAGAGTAGTGGATTTAAACTATTCTAAATTCCTCATATTGTCTACGGCCATACCACCCTGAACGCGCCCGATCTCGTCTAAATTCCTCATATTGTCCAAAATCAGGAAGGATACTGATTAATTTAAAATTTGACAAACTAAGTATGCAAGTGCTTTGTAAGGTGGCCGGTTAGAGAACAGAAACAGAATGAACCATCTCAAAGTTATAATTAAGAAATAATTGAATATTGAAAAAATGCTGTATTGTTTCAAAATAAAGAAAGAAAAAAATGGGAAGCAGAGAAAGCAGGACAAGTGGAAAACACAAAATAAAATGATATTTTTAAGCTAATATATTGGTAATTACATCCAAATGAAATAGATCGATTCCTCCAGATAAAAGAAAAATAAAATCATATTTAAAATCAAATGCAACCATATACTTTATAAGAGACACATCTAATACATAACACAGAGAAATCTAAAGTAAAAAATTTATCATGCATATAGTAATGAAAACAAAGATATCACTATGAAGGCAGAATACAAGATGGAAGCTGTAGCTTTTCAAAAGCACATCATAATGACAAAAGATTCTGTTCACAATGATTCTTAAAATTTTAACTGATATGCATCAAAAATGTCATCTATAGCAAATACTGCAGAACTCTAAGGAATAACAGAGTCAGAATGGGCCCAAATAGTGTTAGAGAGCTTACCATACTTCTTTACTTATGAATACTGCAAGCAGTAAAAACATCAGTAAGGATTTAAAAAATTCAAATGTGATTAAGAAGCAATTGAAAGGGTACATACATAGCATCACACCCGAAAATACTTTCCAAGAACACAGGGAGCATTTGCCCAAAATGACCATATATTTGGTCATTCAACAAATTTTAAAGAATATGAATGAAATTCATGCAGTTTGTTGACTCTAACTTTCTTACTACGGATCAAAACCCACAAGATAACCAGGAAAAGCAGTCTGGTGTCTGCAGATTAAGAAACAACAGTCTAAAGATAGCAACAAAAGGGAAATCAGATTTGAAAATTGAAAATCATTCCAATTATACAATAACAAATATGACATATGGAAATTTGTGCAACAAGTTTATGTTGCCTTAAATGCAGATATTTAAAATAAAAACAGCTATAGATTAATGCATGAACATCACCCCCCCAAACATGAGCAAAGAAACCCCAGAAAAGTCAAAGCAGACATTAATGCAATATTTTTTATTTCTATATGTATATTTATTAAATAATTTATATATATTTCAAATCTTTGTACACCTCCCCTCCCTGACGGCTCCCACCCATTCCCCCCAACCCCAGTTGTATACTTTAGTTTGGTTGTTAGCTTGTTTGGACTTTTCCTCCTGGCCTTTTGCTTGTTTTCCCTATATCCCATGTGTTAGTGACACCATTTGGTGTCTTTTTCTTTCTGACTTGTTTCTGCTGATATGATTTCTTCTACATCCATCCATGTTATCTCACTCATTAAATCTGTCACTTTTAATAGATGAGTAATATCCCATTGTCTATATGTACCATATTTTTTCATACATTCTTCTGTTATGGGATATTTTGGTTGTTTCCATGTCCTTGCAATTATAAATAGTGCTGCAATAAACATCCAAGTACAAGTACATCCAAGTATAAGTACATCCAAGTACTTATACTCCTTTGTATAAGTATTGAGGTCTCCTTTGGGTAGATACCCAGAAATGGGATTGCTGGGTCAAATGGTAGCTCCATTTTCATTATTTGAGGGTCCTCCTCACAGCTTTCCATAGTGATTGGACCAGTTTGCATTCCCACCAGCAGTGTAAAAGTGTTCCTTTCTCCTGACCTCCATGCCAGCACTTGTTGTTACCCGCCTTTTGATGTGGGCCATTCTTAATGGTGTAAGGTGGTATCTCTGTGTGGTTTTGATTTGCATTTCCCTGATTAGTGCAACTTTTTAAAATAAAATGTTACTGATTTGCCTGTGGTTTTGCACACTGTAAGGTTTGAGAGGACAGACTTAGACCTCAATATCCATGCACCCCTCACTCAACACACCCACTCTCAAAGCCTCTTCCCTCCAGTCCCTCCATCACGCTAGCACCCTCTACACATTTCTCCCACACCACTTCTCTGATAGCATCCTATTTCTCCAGATCTATTTTCTCTCTTTTTGCTTAGTTTGTTTGCTCTGTTCATTTTCCATATATGGGCAAAGCCATCAGTAACTGCCTTTTACTTTCTGGCTTATTTCACTGAACATAACATCTCTGGTTTCATCCATGCTGTTGCGAAAGGAAAGTCTTCATTTTGTGCTGGAAAGCATGAAGTTGCTGTAGTCACCAGTGGGAAACCAAATCAGCTGTCTGCCCACTGAATAACCTCTCCTTCTGGGGCGCCCGAGCTGAACACAGCGGGGTCCACACTCTGGGAAACTTTGCTTCCACTGTGGCCTTGCATTCTCCTGATGATAACTGCGCCTTGAAAAATGGCTTATTCTGAGAGGCTCTTGTGGGAGCTGCAACTATACTTTGGTTTGACTTCTCTATAGCAGCGTCTTGCCCTTGGAATGAATGAACCCTCTGTGTGTAACAAGCAACCATGTATTGATAAAGGTCTTACCCACCATGTACTATTAAACTCCTTAATAAAAAGCTGTAGTGAGTAGGTGGAGGCAGAGATCTAAAACCTCTCCCCGCCCCTACCCTCAGCCTCTCTAGCTTTATCTGGCCTCCTCTCTTCATTCTTGGTTCTCAACCACGTCACTCAGTTTCAGGGGTGGCCCAACTGGCCCATGGCAAAGAGCGTTTTCCAATGGAGACATCTGCTGCGCTCAGGAATTCTACGACTTGGTGTCTCGAGCTTCCGATTGCTACTCACCAACTTGGTTTCTATAACTTAATGTAATTCTAAAAATCACAGCAGCTTTTTTGGTTGTTTTTTGATTCTTAAATGCGTTGTAGAAGTGCAGGTGGCCAAGAATGGCCAATACACACTCTCAAAGGTGAAGAAAACGTGGGAAGATTCGCTTTCTTTCACTAGCAAAACTCGTGATTAAAGTCTTGATCATTAAGTCGGTGCAATAGTGGCCCAGAGAGAGACAGATCCATGGGACAAATCAGAAGGAAGAAACAGCTTCGGTGAGACTGGAGAGACAGCGCTGGAGAAGCACGGGGGGGGGGGGTGCCAGGGCTTGGAGGCAGACACCAAAGCCAACTCCAGAGGAAGTAAAGACCTAACGATGAAGAGAAAAACCACAGCCCTTGAGAAACATCCCAGGGGAGAGTGACTTCAGGACAACTGAGGAGGCGAGCTGACAGACAAGGTCCAACACGAGACTTTGCCACACAAGTGTCAGAACCAGGGAAACAAATCGTGGTTTGGAGACCAGTTTAACAAGCAGCTCAGAGGCTGCAAAAGAACATACAAACATGTCTGAACAGAGGATATTCGTATTATTAACTTTTATTTCTTTGCTCTTAGCAGGTCTACAAAATCAGTTTGGAAGACCTCCTCTCCCCACTCCTTCCATTCTCCTTCCACAGAGATGCTTCTTACTTCTGTAGGCAAACTTGGACCTTTTCACCTTCAATTCCAGTTCTTTCACTATAACTCACTCTGCTTTCCTTTTTACTTCTTTCCGTTGGAAGTATATAAAATAAACGCTCTTTGGGTTTGTTTTTCTCTTTTTAAAGTGTATTGTATACTCAGAAATATGTTTGAAAAGTAAAGACTCATTTCTGAAATATCTCAGTGTTTGCTATAATTCCATACATCTGTTTACACAGTCTCTTTTCCCAATGTTTTTGAATGACTACGTAAAAAAAATTTAACAGAAATGACATGAATATGCAAGAAAACTGCACACTTTCTTTCAAAATTCTTTCAAAAGTTCTTTCAAAATTGAGATACTGAGGAACCAACTTGAATGTCTGAAACATCTTTCAGACTTATTTAATTACTGAATCAAGTCATGTGAATAAGTGATATTTGCACTTGCAGTGTTTCTGCTCTCTCATTCATCTTCCTTTGCAAAAACAAAGAGTGTGTAAGATGGTTCCAGACACCCCACTTTGTTATAAAATCAAAACCCTAAGTAAACAAGAGTAGTTCTGCCTGAATCAGGAGAGAACAGGCCCTCTGACTGGACAGCAACATGAATTCACTCACCCTTAATAGTGAAGCCCTAAGTTCTTGTTGACAACCTATGTGTCTCTTAAAGCCCTACGCTCTTCTGTTTCATAGGGGTAGGGAAATGCAGAAACATCGTCCCCTACCATGTGTTAACTGAAAATTGCACCTTTAACCGACAGTCTATTAGATCATAAAGGTGAGGATTCAAGACCAGGAAGCCTCCACAGATTTACTCTGAGCACTGTCCCGGTAAGCACATGCTTGCATTCAGTTTGCCTAGGTAGAACCAGTGAAGATGTCATTATTTCTGAGAGCAGGGGCTTCCAGCTGGCTTGAACTAAAACAAGCTGATGCTGGAGGAAGGCAAGGCAGCGTTCAACTCTTTCTTTCTCAAGAAAGATGGCTCTGCTCAGATACAAAGGCCTGTGCTACTGTTAAACCTTCTTTATCTGCTCATCAGTGGAGGTAAAAGGCTGGTTTTGCCTTTAGACCACAGAATTCTTGCCTAAGCAAGATGGATCCTGTTGACATATTAAGTCTGTGAAGATAACTTTGCTCTCTTGCCTGCCTAGACTGGGGTGGGGTGGGGGTGGGTTTCCAGAAAATTTTACAGTATGTTCATCCTGGTACTGTAATAAAATAGCATAGAATTTCATTGTTTGAATTCTGGCCCCACTTTCTTTAGCACAACGAAACTCTGCACTTCGAAAGGCAGACACACCTGAAAATATATTCAGCTAGGCTGTATTTATCCACCTTTTCCTCTCAAGGTGAAGTTTCACATTTTAATATTGTAGTTGCCTCAGATGATTACCAAAATGGGGGTGTAATGATATCCTGCATTTATGATTATTGATGCACCTTTTTATAGACACATTTTTATGTTGAACTACTTATTTTACATGCATTGATGAGCATAATGGTAATTAGTTGTCTAGTTTGGTAAATGAGTATCTGGGATAATTTATGAGTGTTTCTAATTTTTACTTTAGGGCTGACATTTTGATATCGACTTCAGCATTTTACATAACTGGCTGGATCCATTTCGAAACTGAAGAACACAGCTCCCGTTCTGTGTGAACATAAATGTCTCTAGTTTATTCATTCAATATTTATTTCCTTCAAAGTGTAGTGAGTTCCCATTGCACCAAAACAGACTCTCCAGACTGGGGAAGAATTCCTAAAAATGTTTTGTTTTTCCCAAGTCAAATATATTCAAGTTATAAATTAGAAACCTAATTTATAAAGCTGAACTATGTGTAAATTAACAAATATTGTATAAAAATAATAACTATGTTGATTCATTTCTTTACAAATGTGTCAAAGAACTCTTAGCTGACAGTCGTTTCCTCCACCAATTCTTGTCTTTCTTCTAGAAACTGTGATTGGCTACCAATTCACAAGGCTTAGAGCAGTGAACCCCACGGAGGTATAGCTCATCTTTATACATTTAGTGTTATTGAGAACATTATAGTCCTTTGATATGTCAAACGCTAACTACAATGTAATGCATCTGGTTCTCAAATACTTCAAAATGAGGCCGGGCACGGTGGCTCGTGATTGTAAGCTTCAGCCTATGAAGCGGCCGGGGTTAGGGATCGCGGTTCGAGTCCCGCCTGGGGCCCGTAGAGAGACCTAGTTCCAAAAAAAAAAGCTGGGCGTGGTGGTGCGCGCCTGTAATCCCAGCTACCTGGGAAGCTGAGGCTGGGGATTGCTTGAGTCTGTGGTACCCCAGGCAATGAGAGCCTGTGGTTCCATGGGCAAAAATAGCAAGACCTAGTCTCAAAAAAACCAAAAAACAAACAAAAAAAAATCAAATACTTCAAAATGGCTTAGGTTGAACTCACAGGTAACACACTCTGAGATAAGATTCATGGAAAAGCACTTGCTAGAATATGTTCTGGCAATCCCACTCCTGGTTGTCTACCCAAAGAAAACCAAACAAAAAAGTAAAACAAAAAAAAAAGTTAAAAAAAAAAACAAAACACTTCAAGCTGGGCGTGGTGGCATGTGCCTATAATTCAAGCTACTGGGAGGCTGAGGCTAGGAATCACTTGAGTCCATGGGTTCGAGACACCCCTGGGCAATATAGTGAGACCTAGTCTCTATTTAGAAAGAGAGAGAGAGAGAGAGAAAGAAAGGAAGGAAGGAAGGACAGGAAGAAAGGAAAGGAAGAAAGAGAACTCCAGTTGCAGAAATAATGGAAAGGAAAGGAAGTAATAACGGCCCTGGGTACACTCACTACCTGGTTGGACATGTCAGGAACCACTGAGACAGGAAGGTGAAAGCAGCAACTGAGATGACCTGTCACAGATTTCCACCTGTATCATCTCTGGGACTGAGGAACCAAACCCCAGGTCCACAGTTTCATGGAACACCAGTGAGGCGCCCTCCTTTACCAATCAGTGGAGGAAGAAAGCCCCAATGATGTGGGTGTGGCCCCATGGCAGAACTGCTAACACAAGAGAGGAGAGGAGCTGGACCAAACCTGAGGTAGTCTATCCCCAGCAGGGAACACCTCCACTGCCAGCAGCTGGGAGTGGGACTCCAAAACCCAGATATCTGAACTGTACAGCACAGAACTAGTACCACACGACAGACACCAGAAAGGATCCTGGAGAAGTGTACCACGTATTTGCCCTACAAGTTCCTGACATGCTCGGCCTGACTATCTGCCTCAGTTACTCCTGGAGACCTGAGAAACCTTGTCTGTTGCTGTCCAGGGATGCAAGTCCACACCCAGGAAAAAGGACATAGTTCCAGAGAAAGAAAAGACCAGCGGGCCAAACATGGACCAACGGCTTGCAGTAAGAGGAGTTGGAGTGACCAGAGTAGGAAAGGGGGAAAGGAGGTGCAGGGGAATAAGGAGAACAACATGGAAGGGAGGGTCACACCTAAGGGCAATGACAACCAAACAGACAAGATCAATAGTGGGTGAAAATTACAAAATAAAAATTATATTTACATAAAAAAATTAAAAAATAAAGAAAAACTAACTTTAAGGAAAATCTCTTATGTTCACTACAGCACTATTCACACAGGCCAAGTTATGCTGACAACCTAAGTGCCCAGTGACAGATGAGTCAATAAGAAGAGGTGATGTGTCTACACCGTGGAACACTACTCGGGTACTAAAAAGAAAAAGATGGAATCTGGCCATTTGCAACAACATGGATGAAACTGGAGGGATGGTTCTAAGCCAAGTAGGTCAGAGGAGAAAAACAAATAGAAGATGATGTCACTCATTTGGAATGTAAAGCAGCAAAGCAAAGGATCAGACAAAATGAAACCAACACAGATCTTAGGAATCTGACTGTAGATTGAGGCAAAGGAGGTGGGGTGTAAAGTAGGAGGGGCTAGTGGATCAGGGTCCCTCCAAGGACTGGGCACTTGGATGGTGGGTGTGGTGCAGTCATGTAAGTCTGAAGAGCCAGGAACCCATCCCCTAAATCAGACAGTGTTGTAAATCAGCACCACAGCAATAAGAATAATTTCATCTATGGATTATGTTGGTTGATTTTTGGATGTTGAACCATCCCTGTGCCCCTGGGACGAATCCCACTTGGTCATGGTGGATAATCCTTTTTATGCACTGTTGGGTTCGGTTTGCCAGGATTTTCTTTAGAATTTTTACATCTGTGTTCATGAGGGAGATTGGTCTATAGTTTTCTTTCTTTGCATCATCTTTGTTTGCTTTCGGAATTAGTGTGATGTTTGCCTCATAGAATGTATTTGGTAGTTTTCCTTCTTAATTTTCTGGAAGAGTTTTAATAGTATGGGTGTTATTTCCTCTTTGAATGTTTGGTAGAATTCATTTGTGAAACCATCTGGACCTGGGCTCTTGTTTTTAAGGAGAGTTTTGATAATTACTTCAATTTCACTGCTTGTGATTGACCTGTTAAACCCACAGCAAACATCATCCTGAATGGGGAAAAATTGAAATCATTTCAATTAAGATCTGGAACCAGAAAAGGATGCCTACTCTCACCATTGCCTATCAACATAGTACTGGAAGTTCTAGCTAGGGCGATAAGGCAAGAGAAAGACATAAAAGGAATATACATAAGGAAAGAAGAAATGAAATTACCATTATACACAGATGACATGATACTCTGTGTAAAACCCCCAAAAAATCAGAAAAACTATTGAAGTAATAAACCAGTTCAGTAAGGTATCAGCTGGATACAAAATCAACACACAGAAATCAGTGGCTTTTTATATGCAAAAAATCAGTCAGAAAAAATTTCTTAAAAAAAAACACTCCATTTACTGTTACACCACTGGAAATTAAATATCTGAAAATAAACCTAACAAAAGAAGTGAAAAATCTATACAAAGTAAACTACAAAACATTCCTAAAAGAAATAGAAAAAGACATTTAAAAATGAAAAGACATTCCCTGCTCATGGACTGGAAGATTCAGCATTATCAAAATGGCTATTCTACCTAAAGCAAACTACAGATTCAATGCAATCCCAGTAAAAATCCCAATGACATTTTTTAAGAAGATAGAACAAAAATTGCTGAAATTCATCTGGAATAACAAAAGACCTCGAATATTAAATATCCTCCTGACCAAAAAAAATAGAGAATGGAGGAATCAGAATCCCAGACTTCAAATTATACTACAAAGCCATAATAATTAAAACAGTATGGTACTGGTACAAAAATAGACAATCAGACTAATGGAACAGAATTGAGAGTTCAGAGATAAAACCACACATATATGGTCAACTAATCTTTGACAAAGGGGCAAAAAGCATACATTGGAAGGATAGCCTCTTCAATAAATGGTGCTGGGAAAACTGGACCAAGACATTCAAAAATTAAACCAAGACAACTCCCTCACAGTTCAAAATGGATAAAAGACTTGGATATAGTACAAAATCAAAAATAATAAAAATTAAAAAAATTAAAACTCCCAACTTAAAAAAATAAAATAAAACTTTTTATAATGATTAAAAAAAAAAAAGACTTGGATATAAGACCTGAAACCATAAAATACATAAAGGAAAGCCTGGGCAAAACCCTCCATGAATTACACTTCAGAAATCCATCTCAGCCGGGTACAGTGGCTTGTGCCTATAAGCTTCAGCCTATGAAGCGGCTGGGGCTAGGGGTTGCGGTTCAAGTCCCTCTTGGGGCAACACAGTGAGACCTAGTCCCAAAAAATAGCTGGGCGTGGTGGTGCACACCTGTAATCCCAGCTACCTGGGAAGCTGAGGCTGGGGATTGCTTGAGTCTGTGGTACCACAGACAACAGGAGCCTGCGGTTCCACGGGCAAAAACAGCGAGACCTAGTCTCAAAAAAAAAGAAAAAGAAATCCATTTCAGAACACATCTACAGTTGGCAAAAAGGAAAACAAACAGCTGAGACTACATCAAACTAAAAACTTCTGTACAACAAAAGAGACAACAAATGAAACAAAAAGAAACCCGACTAAGAGGGAGAACATTTTTGGTCTCCATACAAGTGATAAGGGTCTGATAACTAAGATACACAAAAAATGCACACAACTTAACAAAAACAAAGCAAAAAGCCCAGTTAAAAAATTGGGAGAACTAAAAAAGCACTTCTCCAAAAAGGAAATACAGATGGCCAATAGGCATATGAAAAAATGTTCCACATCACTAATAATCAGAGAAATGCAAATCAAAACCACACTGAGATATCATCTTACACTAGTTAAGAATGGCCCATATTTAAAAAAAATAGGCAACAAGAGCTGGCATGGATGCGGAGAAAAAGGAACACTTATATTACTGGTGGGAGTGCAAACTGGTCCAGTCACTATGGAAGGCTGCGTGAAAGACCCTCAAATAACTGAAAGTGGAACTGCCATTCAACCCAGCAGTCCTATTTCTGGGAATCTACCCAAAGGACATAAAATCACTAATTAAAAAGGACACCTTATTGCAGCACTGTTTACAATTGCCTAGATATGGAAACAACCCAAATACCCCAAAACTGATGAATGGCTAAAAAAGATGCGGTGTATGTACACAATTAATCAAAGAAGAAAAACTTACGTCATTTGCAGCAACACAGATGGAGCTAGGAATCATGTTAACAGAAATAAGCCAGAAAGAAAGAGAAATACAGGATGGTCTCACTTATATGAGGGATACAGGAAAAGACAAACAAATGGATAAGAAAAATTTAAAACTGCCAAGAGAATTGAACCATAGAGCAAGAGGGGGAAGGAGGGAGGAAAGGGGGGAGGGGAGGGCACAAAAGATTTAAATGGTTAAAGGATGATAAGGAGATGGGAGAACCACGGGGTAGACGATGATGTAATATGTGTGTGTGCACAATCAATAAAAATAAACAAAAAATATTTTAAAAATAATTTCATCTGAAAAAGAACTAATGGAGAGAACAAATTCAACTAAGTGTCTCTATGACTCTTTGTTGGTAGGAAAATGGAGAATCAAGAAAGAGGAACCCACTATAAGGATGTAAGACAGAGCAAAACCCCTGGGGAAGGGGAGGAATGGGGCTCACTTTCACTCAAGGCCACAGAGGAGCCCTGGAAACCCTAGGTCACCTTAGAACTGCCCTAATTAGCATCAACAAAGCTGGGGAATGGGCCCCAGTGGCCATGAGTCAGCGTTCAGGTCACGCTGGGGGTGACCTGGGGTAAAAGAGTATGTCTACACTGACAGCGTCGCCCACAGAAAGCAAGCTCGCCCTGAGCGGCTGAGTCAGTTCTCTAAGATAAAAATAAAGCATGATTATATATTAGTAGGGCAGATTTTCTTGACTGCTCCAGCTGCAGTAGAAGATGGTCGCCGTTCGCTCCTATGTGTCTTTAACACGTGACTTACTTCATCATCTCTCCACTTTCCGCTGCACCTTCCTAGGAGAACGCTTCTGAGCAGCTCTGGTCCACTTTGAAAACTTAGGGCCAAAGACACACCAGGCCTGTAGGAGCCTCACTGCTACGAGAACCCGACACACCCTACCAGAGGGTGTCAACACGGAACCCTCTTGAAGGGCTCCATTTGTTCGCCACATCAGTGGCGTTTTCTCAGTTCTTGCCCTTCAGCCAGATTGGAGACAATCACGTCAGTTTTCATATCTTGGAAGCCAATTCCCTTCTAAAGTCCCCGGGTTTCACTTCACCTTTAAGCATAAAATCTTGCGGGACCTTCTGATTTAAGGTCTGGTGTGGTCAAAAGATTTGCATTTGATCAGTCCCTGTTCTGCCCTCTTTATTACCCTATGAATCTCACTGACCACCCTTCCTTAAGACTTGGCTGACACAGAAATGAAAGCAACCAGCAGGCTCTGCAGGGAGGCCTGCCCCATGTGAAGGAGCACGCAGACCCCAGAGCCCACCCCGGGGAAGCAGGAAGGGGACACAGAATGGAAGGCATGAAAATCCCCTAGGAGTCGCTGAGCAAGGGACAGGCCTCTGGAGCCCCCCCACCCCCTTCAGCTCCCTCTCTCTTCCCCTCTCCACCCCTCTTCTCAGCCCCGGAGCCTGGAGTCCCTCTTGCAAGGTGGAAAGCACAGAGCCCTCTGCGTCCTGGGCCCGCCATGCTGCCTCCTGTGCTGGGTGGGCAAGGCTGTTTCACCGGGATCCCCTCCACGTCAAAGGGAAGCGTCTTATAACCTGTTTTTGGTGAAGCTTCATGCAGAAAAATAACACCTGGACAAAAGGTGGGAAGAGATAAAGTCCTGGAAGCCCCCGGGGCACCTACAATCCCCCTGGAGCAAGGCCCTGTCTCTTCCCAGGCATCCGGTAGGAGTCGGAACGGACGGCGAAGCTCTGAGGGCCAACATCGCTGGACTCGAGGCATTCTCGGTGTTCTCAAGCATCCCTGCAGCTGCAGCCGTCGCGGGCAGTGTGGATGTATGGAGGGTTCCACCCTGCACAGGAGGTAGCATGAGCGTCTGGGGCCCAGCGATTCTCCCACCGAGGGCCTCTGACCGGGTTTCCTGGTATTTCTGAGCATCTGCACGGAATAAGCACATGTCCCCAAGCCCATCCGGCCTGAAGCTGGCGACTTCCGCAGCCACTGGTCACTCCCTTCCAGGCAGGTAACTTCCTGTCATGTCCACACCGGCTTCTTTAGCTACCCCGTCCTCCCACAATGTGCAGGGAGAGAACCTTCCTGAATTTCCCTCACGGCCTGAGGAGCCATGGCTCGTGCACCCAACAAGGTATCTTTGCAAGCACAGGACAAAAACGCCCATGAAACGGGTAAACCAAAGGGCACTTATTACTTGACGTCACTGAAAATGACGTCACTGGAAAAGCTCGGCACCCTCTCCGTTTGGCCAGGGCTGACTCAAGCTCCGAGGAAGTCTTTGGGGTGCAAACTCCCCCTCTTGGCTCCAGCTTTCGCCGCTTGACCCTCCAGCGAAGGCCCAGCAGCGACATGGCAGTCACCGCATTTATAGGAGGTGAATTTTTCCCAGCAGCCCCAGCAAGTCCCAGGGCAGACTCTGATTGGCCCAGCTGGGGGCTCTACTTAATCACGAGCCAATCACCATGGTCCGGCGTGTGTGTCGTCACCTGTTGTGGGGGAGGGGCAACCTGTCTGAAACCCAGGGGAGGATGGGGACTTCCGTTCCCTGCAGGAAGGGGAAGGTGCTCTTCCAGGGAGAGGGTCGCACGCTTTCTGGGAAGGAGGAAGTAGCAGCCGTATCCACTTTGGGCTTTCCAGAAAGGAACTGCGGTAAGGACGTCCTTGGAGAGGGCATTCTGGGCAGATTAGGGCTGTTTCCAGAATGGACTCCACCCCTCCTGTACAGGTGCCTCGTTAGCCCCAAGATCCGTGGACAGGGCGTTTCTCCCGCCCCTGGAAGGGCGTGCCCTGCCTGGGGCCATGAGTGGTCGGATGTCCACTCCCTCCAGGGAAAGGCAGCTCCTGCCAGCGGTGGGGGGCTGACCTCGGAGGATGTAGGAAGGCGGGTCTCTCAAGCCGGGGCTTCCTGGGTCTGGATGAGACCATGAAGGGGCGCTGGTATTTCAGCCAGGCGGAGGCCAGAGCCCTCCCTGTTCTGCAGATGGCGCTCAGGCCGTGTGTGCTGCCTTTGCCTCAGACTCGTGTCAGTCGCTAAAACCGGGTCAAAAAGGGCAGAAGCTGCCAACCAACAAGCCACAGGGGGGAAAGGCACCTTTTAAAATGCATCTTCTGTGCATTTCCTCACTTTCTTAGCAGTTGCCAAAGTCACAAAGCAGTTTAACAGCAGGGTTTATTCACAAGGAAAATTAGGCCGGGCACGGTGGCTCGTGCCTGTAAGCTTCAGCCTATGAAGCGGCCGGGGCTAGGGATCGCGGTTCGAATCCCGCCTGGGGCCCGTAGCGAGACCTAGTTCCAAAAAAATAGCTGGGCGTGGTGGCGTGTGCCTGTAATCCCAGCTTCCTGGGAGGCTGAGGTTGGGGGTTGCTTGAGTCTGTGGTACCCCGGGCAATGAGAGCCTGCGGTTCCACGGGCAAAAATAGCAAGACCTAGTCTCAAAAAAAAAAAAAAAAAAACCACAAGGAAAATTAGCCAGGAAAATGGAAAGTCCTCAAAGCCACAAGTGGCAGTTACCTTACCCCAGTCTCCATTTTCAGTTCCAAAGGTCCCAAAGACACCCATGTCCATGATGGGGCCCTTTGCCCCTCCACACCTGAGGCAGGCACTCTGCAAAGTCCAGCCTTTCTCTGGCGTCTTCTCTTCTGTCTCCAGTGTTCCGAGCTGCTCCACTTCTGCAAGTCTCTTTAAATCTCTTCCACAGTTGCTGATGCACAGATCAGCTTTCTGAATCCCTGGCCATCTGCAGGTACCAGCTCACTATGCCACCTTGCTGCGGTGCCACATTCTCCACACCGGCCACTCTCCTGCCAGCTACCATGGCTCCTTGCCACCTCCAGCTCACTCTTCCAGGGGGCTTCCCCTGGCTAGCACGCATGGGCCTGTTCTCTCAGTCCACCATTCTCATCTCCTCTCCCCTCCCCCCTTTCTTTTATCTGCCTTTTGGCACTTCTCGCTTCTTCTGCAGGGTCTTTCAGACTCCACCCACCAGGGCATGCCGGCGCCAACACAGTCTAAGTGCATCACTCACAACCCTGTATCACTATGACTTGAGTCCTTCTCCCTGAGAACAGTCCCTCATGACCGGTCTGCAGTGTCCAGGTGAAGTGGGGCCAGGGAGATGATGCATTGGAAGCACTCAGCATCCAGAGCCCAGGGGGGACATCAGTCAGTTGTCACAGCTCTCCGAGAAGTGGTCGGGCGGGGCCAGCTCTGGGAGGGGGTCTCCTTCCGGAAGAGAGGGTCTCCAGGGTGGAGGCTGGAAGAGAGCAAGGAGGGAGAAGCCCTGAGGATGGCAAAAGAGGAAGCACAACTGGGCCCAGCTGCTCCTTAGAGGGAACCCCAATACCATACCCCCCACACATATACACACACTCCAGTCCCCAGGCAGCTGCTGCCTGTCCTGGGAGGCCCAAGCCCAGAAGAGACTCGGAGCTGCCCCCCTGCTCTAAACCCACTCAAAGGCTCCAGCCCCAGGAGGCCATGACACCTCCACCTCCTGCCGGCCTCGCTGGCCCCACAGACCCTTGGGAGAAGTAGGAACATGGCCCTGGTGGAGCTCTTGGTCGGGCTGGGAGTCCCAGGAACTGCAGAGAACTTGCTCCTGAAATTCTTTCCTGGACTCCTGAGGCTCATCAGTCACGGGCAGAGTGGCAGGCGGTTCTCTCAGTGTCTCCCAGGCCAGACAGGCGCAGGGTGAGAAGAGGAAGTGCAATGAGTGAGCAAAGGTCAGGGTTGTCCCTGCATTCATTTTTGATAATCGATTTTTATTATTGTTTTCTATTTTATCTATTTTTATTATTTTATTATTTTATTTTTATTGTATTTGACTTATGTCTTTTATTTTATTTCTTTTTATTTATTTTACTATTCATTATTTTGCTTACTACTTATCTTTAGTAGCTCCACAATGATACTCTGACTTTGTCCAGATTCTTTTTTTTTTTCTATTTTAAACTATACAGTTAATTTCAGGCTTAGAGCGTATAAATAAAAGAAAATTAGGATACAGCAAGATACCAGTATGCAAATTAGGATACAACAAGATCTCAATATGACAAATATTACAAGTTTTAAAACTTTAAGACAACTTGAAATTTGGATATAATTATAGAAGTAACAAATGGGGATGTTCTCCAATAGCCTAGTTAGGAGATTTTTTTTTTAATAATTTTTGGAATTTTTTTGTGGGAAGAAAGCAAGTTACATAGATAGGTATACATAGTACAATACCGTAATTATGAAATTATAACCATGCAAAATAATATATTATTTACTCATGTGTGATTTAAGAGTTTCAAATACCACTGGAATGGGAAACATCAAATCCAATGTACTAATTATTATTTCTGGGAATGTATAATGGGGAATAGGATAGACACGATATCCACAGAGAATGTTAACTGTCTCTGTGATGGTTTTTTTTTTAATTTAATTTAAATTTTTTTAATTTGCATATATATGTGTATTTATATTTCTATCACATTAGTTTCTATTACATTATTGCATTATTGTGTACCCCGGGGCTTTCCCACTGACTTTGTCCAGATTCTGACAAGAGTGCAAAGGCCTCAAAAGCGCCAGAGACCCCTCCCAGCCTAGGACTTTTGTACCCAAAGCAGCTCCCATCCCGAATGCCATGCCCAGGGCTTCTAGGAAGGCCGGGGCTTGGAGGAGGGGCTCTTCCAGCCCTCAGCCTTAGGCTCGTCCTTTGCATGTTGAAATCGTGACTTCTGGCACCTGCTCTGGGGTGTTGTGGGATCATTTAATAGAGTCAAGACTTAAGTCTCTGTGTTTTGCTCCGCTCAGCAATGCTGGGAGATGCAACAGACACAAGGGGCTGATAGGATGGCCACGGGAGCCGGCCAGGGGCCGCCCAGGCAAGAGGGGCCCTCGGGAACCCACAACAGGACACACAGCCAGGCAGGGCTCCTCCTGGCAGAGCCCACGAGCCCTGCTGTCCTGCAGACAAAGGGAGGCCAATGCCCCAGCCACGAAGAGCCCACGAAGATAGCTTATAGAAGGGACCCTGGCTCCTTCTTCCCGCTCAGACTGCTCCCCTCAGCCTCCTGCTGTCTTGCAGGCATTTCAGGAAATCCGCCTCTTCCGCCCTCCACCCTGTCTCTGGGGAATTCTTTCTCCCTGACATCCTGGTCTCCCCCAGTATTTCTCCCCACTACATGGGGTGCAATATAAAAAGCCCCCCGTGGCAATCGTGGGGTTCCTCTTTGATAGCAGCAGTACCAGAGAACTAGGGATTGTCTGCAGAAATGAACTGCTTTGAATGAAGGTGCTGTAAACGACCAGCGCATCCCTCCAGCTCCTTCCTCGCCCAAGCTCAGGACAGCACAGCTTACAGGAAGGTGATGCGCCCACACTTGTGGGGGCCTGCACTGTGGGTAAAAATGCCCCATCCGGCCCTGGGTTTCCCGGGTCCACTTTCAAGGGGGCCCTAAAATGCCCCTTGGTAAACAGAACCGTCATGTGAAAGCTCCAGGACTGTGCAACGCTCACATTCCTGGAAAGGAAACCAGGTTTTGGTTGCAAGACACTCGGCGAGAGAAGGCCTGGGTTTGCCCTCGCGCAGCTCTGCCCAGCAGCTGCCTGGCCTGGGGGCCCTGCGCCCCTGTGCTCCCGGCCTGCGGGCGGCCTGGTTTTCTGGAAGAAGAGTCGACAAACCCATCCCACCCTCGCCTCCAGGTCCTGGTGGGCACAGCTCAAACAGAGGAAGGCCAGGCCTCAGCCTCCACCAGGCCCACACGACCTGATTAGTTCAGGGGGACGGATGAGGTGCCCTTCCCCCTCCCATGCCAGTCATTGTTCAGATATTTAAATTTTACCCTGGAGGGGGCAACGCTGCTGACTGGAGCGCAGCCATCTGTCACTGCACCAACCGTTTTGGGCATCTTAGGCGAACCGATTGCCAGATCCCTTTGTTCACGGATTTCAGGATGAAGTCCTCTCATGGACCCGTGACTGAGTCCAGGCTGCGATTTATAACGTCCCCAGATGTCCCCTGGCTGATGAGGACACCCTCTTTCCAACCCGGGACACAGATTGGTCCAGCAGAGGCAGTCACCAGAGCCCTGTGGCCGATGCACTAATCACACAGCACTTGGCTCCTTGCAGCCATAATAAGGCCCCTTCATTGTCTCTGTCCACCCCTGGGGTGACCAGCTGGCTCCCTCCTCCACCCTCATCCCGGGGATTCTTTATCTGGAAAGAACTTCTTCCTCCCTGGAAGGTGCCAACTCGCTCTCCTTTCGCTCCCCTGCTCCTAAGGTTGTAGCCTCCTCCAAGCAGTTTCAGGAGAAGTAACAGCTGTGTCTAGCTCTCTGGTGACCAGGAAGCACCGCAGCCGCACCCTCGCGACTGCGGGTTAAGCGTCCATGAGACTTCTGGAACTCCAGCCCCACAGCCCTGCCAGCCGGGTGGGGGGACCCCTCCTCCCACCACCAGGAACAACCTCCCAGACCCTCAGCGGGAGGGCCAAGCCCAGCAGGCTTAGATCATCATCTTCAAAGCCATCTAGGAATTCCAGGGGGGAGAAAAACCCCAAATTCTGACAGAGGGCACCTGGGCTGATGAAGCTCCCAGCAGACACCGGATGTCACAGGCAAACTCTCTTTGCAGCGGTGCTGTCTTCTCAACCACCTGCCTCTCCTCGGTGTCTCTAAGAGGCCAGCCTGCTTGGCGCTGCCCAGACCCGCTGGCGACCGTTCTCCTGCCCAGACAGAGTAGTTCAGCCTGTACCACTGGGCAAAACGGTTTTCTTATTCTTCTTTTTGGAAAATTTCTTTTTCACATTTCAAGGTTTTTTGTTTTTTTGGTTTGTTTGTGGGTTTTTTGGTGACTAGGTCTTGCTATTTTTGCCCGTGGAACCGCAGGCTCACATTGCCCGGGGTACCACAAACTTAAGCAATCCCCAGCCTCAGCCTCCCAGGTAGCTGGGATTACAGGTGTGCGCCACCACGCCCAGCTATTTTTTTTTTGGGGGGGGGGACTGTCTTGCTACACATCCCTGGTGGGACTCGAACCACGATCCCTGGCCCCAGCCGTGACTTCCTAGGCTGCCACCTACAGGCATGCACCACCATGCCCGGCCCTGTTTTATCTTTTTTAATACTTTTTCCCCCTAATTTTCATAAAATACCAGTCACGATTTTCCACCACAGGCTGAGCCCACCCCTGATGACCTCTGAAACTGCCAGGGTGGAGACTTGCCTGGATTTCTCATGATTATAAGAGCTACAGGAGACAGGAAAACTCTCCCAGCCTATGACAATTGCAGTTTCTAAACCTGTGATGTGATTCTGCACTAACAGACCTCACCCAGACTAAAGGCTAGCTTTCACCGTGGCCTCCCTGTATTTTGTTTTTGACTCTTGGTTGAATAAACACCCTTTTTTTTTTTCCTTTCTGAGAAAATAGAAAAGCAAAAACGTCTCATGATGATCCGGGCATTCGTTCTGATTTTAGCAGGTTCTGATCATTTCCTCGAGGTGTTAACCAGCTCTGGCCGTATGGTGAGGGTGAGGTAATTGACTACTACTTTACAATGAATGTCCTTCGGTACAGTTTCTGTAGCAATATTAGTCCCTTCTGTTCATTCGAGATCCTCAGAGCCGCAGGCAACATGCTCCGAGTCTGAGGCTGAGCTCCAGCTGACTTTCCGTGAACCCCAATCGCATTCTAATCTGCAGGGTCTGCCCGCACTGCCTCTCGGCCCCTCTGCCCCTGAGGTTTGCCCCAGGCATTTAGACTTCGCCGTGACTCACTCCGGGCCATGCCAGGCTGCTCAGGCACCAAGCAGGGGTCCGTCTCTGAGTGCCACCTGCCTCTGGGGACCCGCACGACTTGCTATTGGTATTGGTTGTGGATTGTTGCCCTGCACCGTGGCATCTGGGAAAGGCAGTTACTTTTCCAGCATGTGAGTAGATTCCACAAGCCTCAGCCTTGAAAGGTGTTCCTGGGAGTTTCCAGCCCACCATGGGGGTGGCCCAGGGACCCCAGTGGGGAGGGCTCTCTGCCTGGCAGGAAGGCAGCCCCCCCAACCCCCTTTTGGGCCCATGGTCCACCTTTTGGAATGGTCCAAGGCGAAGGAGGTCACCTCTGCTTGCTGGCGGCCACAGGAAACCCAGATAAGCCTGTAATCCTGGGGTGCTGGTCTTGTCACTGTCACCCCGCAGAGGGGTCACTTGTCACAGCTG
>PVHY01013508.1:0-40907 GCA_004024945.1 Uropsilus gracilis | reverse complement strand
AAAAAAAAAAAGAATACTGAGATGAAAAGACTATTCTGTATTAACTGGAGTTTCAGTGGGATCACATTGTGATCCTTGGGAAAAATTAGTGATGACGAGAAGCAGCCTCTCTATGGACTAGACTGGAGTGAAAATTCTCAGTGGTAATTAATCAAGGAATGTAAGTAATCTGTAGGAGGTGGGAAAAATGAGTCTCATCTTGAGTCCAGGGAAAAAATGTATTCTAATCAATACATTCATTTATGCCCTATTAAATTAATCTCACATTTGACCTCCTAACTAATATATATTTTTTATTATTAAATAATTTACTCCCACCCTCATCCCCTTAACTGGACTTGTGTACTTCAGTTTGGTTGTTAGCTTGTTTTGACTTTTCCTTATGATTTTTTGTTTATTTTTTCCTGTATTCTATATATTAGTGAAACCAATTGGTTTCTGTCTCTTTCTTTTTGACTTGTTCCTGCTAATATGATTTCTACTAAGTACATCCATATCATCATAAAATCATCAAATTTATCATTTTAAATTGATGAGTAATATTCCATTATGTATATATACCACATCTTTTTCATCCAGTCATGGGCTTCCATGCCCTTGCACTTATAAATAGTGCTGCAGTAACATCCAAGCACAGGTGTCCCTTTGTACCCACATTGAGGTCTCCTTTGGGTAGATTCCCAGAAACGCGATTGCTGGGTCAAATTCTGGGTTCCATTTGCAGTATTTTAAGGGTCCTCCACACAGTTTTCATAGTGGCTGGACCAGTTTACATTCCCACCAGCAGTAGAAGAGTGTCCCTTTCCACATCCCTGTCAGCACTTATCGTTACCCGTTTTTTGGATGTGGGCCACTCTTACTGGTATAAAGTGGTGTCTCATTGTGGTTTTGATTTGCATTTCCTCGATCGTTAGTGATGTTGAGCACATTTTTTAATGTGCTTGTTGGCCACTTGCATTTCCTCTTTGGAAAGGTGCCTTTTTAATTAGTAAAAGTGCCATTTTTAACTGGGTTTTTTCTTTGTTTTTGTTAAGTTGTGTGAATTCTTTGTGTATCTTTGTTATCAGACCCTTTTCACTTGTATGGAGGGCAACATTTCTTTTTCCACTTAATTTGGTTTCTTTTTGTTTTCTCTATTGTCTCTTTTGCTGTAGAGAAGCTTTTTAGTTTGATGTAGTCCCAGATGTTTTCATTCATTTTTTTACCTGCTATGGGTGTATCCAGAAATGAATTGCTGGATTGTAACTCATGGAGGGTTTTGCCCATGTTTTCCTCTATGTATATTATGGTTTCCAGTCTTACATGCAAGTCTTTTATCCATTTTGAGTAGGTTTTTTTGTACATGGTATGAGGGATTGTCTTTATCCAATTTTTACCATTGCACAACAAATGAATAAATAAATAAATAAATAAATAAATAATAAAGACCTGGGAATAAACCCAACAAAACCCATGGAAGAACTATACAAAGAAAACTTTAAAACACTCCTAAAAAAAATAGAAGAAGACATAAGGAAATGGAAAGACATTCCCTGCTCATGGTTTGGAAGAATTAACATCATCAAAATGGCCATCTTACCAAAAGCAATCTACATATTCAATGCAATTCCTATAAAAACCCCAATGACATTCTTTAAAGGGATAGAACAAAGTTTCCTGAAATTCATATGGAATAATAAAAGACCTCAAATATCAAAAAACTTCTGATGAGAAACAAAGAGAATGGCGGTATTACAATTCCAAACTTCAAACTGTATTACAAAGCCATAGTAATTAAAACAGCTTGATACTGTACAAAAACAGATAATCAGATTAGTGAAACAGAATTGAGTACCCTGAAATAAAAGCACATGTATATAGTCAATTAATCTTTGAAAAAAAGTGAAAAATTTACACTGGAACAAGGACAGCCTCCTCAATAAATGGTGCTGGGAAAGTTGGTCCAAAACATGCTAACTATAATAATTTTTGTTATTTAAGTCAGTAGGACTGTTGTAGTTTCTTACAGCTGAAATAAAAACTTATAAATAGAAATGCAATATCAGATGAAGGTAAGGGCATGAAAAAAGATAAGGAAGGAATGAAGGGAGGGAAGAATGGAAGAGGGACTGAAATTAAAGGGTAGAAAGAAAAAAAGAATAAAAACAAGGGGGAGAGGAAATGTACTGAGAACTACATGAGGCAAGAAAGAAGAGTGAGAGGGATGAACAGGTAAGAAAAATCATGAGACTAACATTGTTTGCTAGAGTAATATCTTTTTTTAAGTTTCATAGACGTCCCACTAATCTGTAATGATTTCCGGGAATTTATCACAATCCATAGTTTCTCTGGAGATTATTATTCCTTGGTAAACTCAATGAAAATTTAATGTTTTGCTTTCTATTAGAGTTTCTCACTTAAAATGTATTAATATTGCCTCATTCCTCAACAAATTTGAAATACATATTTTTTCCTGTAAAATTTTTGCGATGATTTGTGAAATAAATGTATTGTATTTGATGATTTCATTTTATATTTAATCTGTAATTTTCCTAAAATTTAAACAAAATGATATAGTTTTGCTATGCAAAATATTATAATTAACAACTAAAGATATATTTTCTTTATTTTTATAGTTGAGGCATCAAAAACATTTCACTGTTAAAATAGTTCTCACTTCTGCTGTCTTTGCTGCAGCTATTTAACAATTTTGAAATATTTCTGCTCCACAAAATGCTGTGCCTTAGGGTAGTTTTTCATCATATTAATAATCATTCTTATATTTTAAATCTTAAACTTATGCTGTTTATCTCTTTATATTTTGAGAATATTTGATTGATAAATTTTATCATTGTGTTATGTGGATAAAAGACTTTTGCTTATCTAATGCTCTTGAAAACTAATTTAAGTCATGATCTGGAACTTAGAGAGTGCCACAGTTTCAAATTGTATTTCCTAATACTTCTTCAAGGTGGATGGGGAGGTTTGGCAATAGAATGACAGAGTGATGAAGTGAAGGCCAATGAAAAAATGTCATAATGACTGAATGATACTAAAGTTATTTTTGTTATGAAATGTTTATTCTATATAGCTGGCTATTTCAAAATCTTTATATGGCATTGTACATAGTTACATATTTAGGTACAAAGGTAAGTTCTGTTGCACCAAAGATAGAGAATATAATTCACAAGTATTTCATATTTCTCTCATTTTCAAAGAAGAGATTCTCATTTTCCCGACTGAAATTGGCTTTCATTTCTCTTTTCTATTAACTACACTTGAAAGCAACAGTATCATCTAAAGTAGCATTTTTGAAATAATTGTTGGTTATCACCAGATCTGATTAAAAATATAAGTAAAGCATTCTTTTTTCATCCCATAGAAATGTAGACTTGACATTATTGCTGATCATCTTCCAGAAAGTATATAGTAATACTGTATCTTTCAGATTCCCAGGAAGTTCATTATGACAGTATCACTTCTTCTTGGCAAATGAGATATACATGGAGGTAATATATGTTACGTACACCAAGAAGCTTTAAGTTCTAGAAAGTATCACCCCATGTCTAATTTTAATGTAGAGATGATTTTGAAGCATTTATTATTATGAAATTTCTCTGCAAACCCACCTTCGGCACAGTCTTCTAAAAGAATTCAAGAGTATCTATATAGAAAGATAGCTAACATTCAGAGAGTAATGCTCTTATTGTTTTCTAATTCAGGTTATAGTGTCCTCAGAGGCAATATTTCATCATGTGTCATGTGTTTCCAAGTTTTGTAAGCAGAAACATTGATTTCTATTTCTTCTGGAGTAATTTTTCAAGAATGTTTATATAGTCACCAACCTTGGGAGATAGAAATAGTGTCTCCCTTTGGGATAAAGGATAAATTTACTATGTAGCCCATTATAAAATAATCAGTTTCTCTAAACCTAGAGTTAATTATGAGATGAAAATCAGGATGTAATGTCGGTACAGTTCTATTGTATTTATGAGATAAAATATGGAGCAAAGGAAACGTTTTGCACCCAGATATTCATGAAGCTGTGTAGCAGTTTTCTCTCCTATCCAGAAGTTTTGCCTCTTATTTTAGCTCCCATGGCAAATTTGTTAGATGTAAGAAAATCACAAGCAACTAAAGTTATTGATTTAATATAAAAGATTCATAAAATCTAGATTATTAAAATATTTCATGATATTAGTAGAAGAGATATTAAGAATGACTGAAATAGGAGATACTGTCACACAAATCCATTGTCATCGTGGTTCTTAATATTCTTAAAAAATATAGTGGTTACTCCAGGGGACCAGCTGGAGTAGCCAGAGGGGAGGTGGTGGGGGACCCCCAGGGACCTCAATGAAGTGATTGATGTGAAATATATGTATGTATAAATTAAAATAAAAAAAGTTAAAAAAATATAGTGGTTAGTATGTGATCAATAAATGACTTGGTTGTTTTAATGATAGAATTTTATTCTTGCTGCATAGATCATACAGATAGTACAGATAGTACAGATAGATCATACGGATCATACAGATAGATAGTGTTTATTTTGGATTCATAGTGAAACGGGGAGGTTCAGACAAAACTTCCCCAATGTATCTCATTTCATCATGTGGACTTTTTTGAATTGAAGATGATTATGATTCTCTAGATTCGATGACCAACTTGTACTTTTCCTTACCTGGACGACATGAGATCTGGAACCTTTGTCAAGATGAGAGCTAATACCTGATATAAATGTTTGCAACCTATTTTATGGCAGGGTCAAAATGGAATGCTTGAAGATTTGTTCTTCTTATCATCCTGTGAATTACCTTTCTACACTTTGAATCCTCTGTTCCTGATCCCATTCTTAGTCTTAAGACAACATGTAAATTGCTTTTCTTTAGTGTCACTGGATTTGTTGTATGTATCTCTGTGTAACTCTGAACATAGATAATTAATTTCCTTTTCTCCTATCAATATGTCTCATGTACATTTAAACATTAGACCAGTTAAAATAGCTTGAAGGGCAGAAGCAGATTTTTCCTCTCCTAAAATGGAGAAGTCAACAAATCATGTTTTAGTCTATAGACCACACTGCACTGGCTTTAAATAATAATGGTAACAAGAAAATTCTATAGTCAAACAAGATTTTCATATAAACTATACTGATTTAGAAATCTAAATCTTGATACTTAGCATAAAATAAAACACAGTAATCGATTGACTACTAACAATTAAGATTGTTAATATTTTTCAAATCATGCAAAGGTTCTATCAGAGGGAATGAATAGCTTCAATCTAATGTCTTTAGTGAATATGTATAGCAATTTAAACATTAATAAAAATGATAGCTGAAGTATAGTCCCTTTAAAATTCCAGGAAACTTTGCATATTATCCATCATATCTTCTTATATAAGACTGAATTAGAATCAGCATCACAGTACTTATTTGCATATATGGACAGATTTTGCTAATTTAACATATTTTATAATTGGCAATAAGGTCTTCTGAGTCTCATTGTTCTTTCTGCTCTATAGCTTTAACTCCCCAAATAAATGTGCTATATCAAATTACATGGTTGTGCCATATTTATCTGAGTCCACTTGATATTTGTAGATCAAGACGATCAAAAATTAAATTCTGAAGACATGTGTTATGCCTTCTTTACAATCAACTAAAAAATGAATTACAAAATAAAATAAAATGCTAACTGCACATGAAGTATATGTACCATCCAGAGATACAGCTACCTAACTCTTGATAAATGAATTTCTTCAGTTCTGGTGCTGGTTTCAGGGATAAAAATGAATGTTTTCCATTTCACAATGTCTTAATTTGCCATTGAAAACTAACAGTCCAAATCACCCACTTTGTTGGGCAGTTACAATAAGTAGAAAAGCTTATTACTTACAAAAATATTTTTTAGTTTTAATATGACTTAACTTATAAAATTGCACAGTGTTCACTAAAATAGTAACAAGTCCCCAAAGAACAAACAAGATACACACTTAAGCAGAACACACTGAATGATCTTATTTCCAGACAAATTTAAAACATATTTTTCTCTTCAAAACTGAAAAGCAAAAAATATTCATGCAATATAATATGCATTTTCTACATTATTGTTCAAGTCAATGCTCCTAAGTCTCTGTATGTGTTACTTGTTTCCAACTGCAGAACATAACAGAACTCAGAATTTTCATCTCACTTAGTTTAAATTTTGCCGGTTAATGACATTAAATTTTTCCGGTTAATGACATTAAATTTTGCCGGTTAATGACATTTTGCCGGTTAATGACATATGGCAGTCATGCCATATATATATATATATATATATATATATATATATATATGAAGCTAGCAACTATTTTAATTTTATTTCAATGGTTGGAATATTTCAGAGATAATTTATGTGAATTAGCAAATGTTTAGAGGCCAAGTAAAGCTACAGAGTGACTGAGATTTTTATCAAAGTTATTTTCAGCTTTCTATTGGTTTTTCATTTTTCCTGAGCACTTCTTGTAGGAGGCAACTTTATTCCTATTTACTTGTCAATTTTAAAGGCTATCCATAGAATTGCAAGTAAAGATGCTAATTCAATGCAGTTAATGGAATCTTTGGCCTTATGATTTTAAGTTGTTAAGACCAAACTGGAATAGGATTTTCAGAGCAGCTGAATTTAGTAAGGCTCTATTAAACATTCAAGGTGAAAATATCATTATTTCAAATCATAGTAACTAAATTATGTTTAAATGTTTTTTTACTAAAATCCTTCCTTCCTTCCTTCCTTCCTTCCTTCCTTCCTTCCTTCCTTCCTTCCTTCCTTCCTTCCTTCCTTCCTTCCTTCCTTCCTTCCATGATCCCTCCTTCCTCATTCCCTCCCTCCCTCCTTATAGAATAATTATTTTATTTAATAAATTTGTGTTCCAGACTTTATCATTCACATTAATATTGGCAAATTTGGAAATTTATCCTGAGGGTAGTTGGTAGATAATGGACTTGTAAAAACACAGGAAAATAACATTATCATTTGGATTTATTCCAAATTTAATTGTATTTAATTTGACGTTGAAAACTGACAGTGTTTGAAAGAAATGGATAAGCAAATAAGCAGTATTTACATATTGTCTAAGTTTTGTTTCAGTATAGATGGTTGTAACATCATGACCTCTTTAATGGGATTTCTTATTTCAATCAGCGTAAAATTAACTTGAAACATTGTTGCCTATGCACCTGTCAATGTGCTTCTTGCTAATATTTGCATTTCTCTCTCCTCCCACTATGACTTCACTGAAACCTACATCTAAAGATTTGAATTAGGTTATTTCCTTTGTGAATTTCTTCTGATATATGTCACCTGTCCACCATCTTAAAATAATCTGTGTCACCAACTGAAAATACATCATTTGGCATTTCTCATATTCCTGTAGTCCTATATGGAAATGTCTAGATAGATACACATATCATATATAACTCACCCACGTACCAATACATAGACTGCCTCAGGATATTTTTCTGTCACTTGTAATAACAAATCAAGCAATTTGGCTAAAAGTAGAAAGAGGATATTTTATTTTTCTATCAACTAAGAAATTTGGATGATCGACATTCTGAACAGATGCATCCGCTCAAACATATTGGTGCCAACTTTCTCAAGTTTCTTTTGTCACTTTCCTCCAGTCATTTCCAAGATGGCTGTTTAAGCAAGGTCAGTGAATTGAAGGTAAACACTTCTAAAATATACAAGATTGCTGCCTATATCTTTCTACTAAATTAAATAAATCTAGTATAATTCAACTCTGTGATTCCTAGTAAGCAAGATGTTATATTTTTTATATTCCACATACATGCCATTGTTAGTAAGCTCTCAGATTTAAGCTTATCATTTATTTCATCAGCTAATGTTCAGCTAATTTTCTGGTATTTCAGTGCCAATCAGTACTATGATAGCATTTATGTATGATTATTTTGCAACCAGCCCAATCTGGCTAGGTTTATCTTTAGTTCTAGCAGCTAAAGAATTATCTTCATAGAACTTTTAATAATGAAAAGGGGAAAAAGGCAGAAAAAGTTCTCAATCTGGCTCTAATTCATCTTTACATTATCCTTGAGATCTCCCCCCAGGGTGATGCCACTCTTGTTCCTCCCAGGCCCAGAGGCACCCACATGAGCATACCAACCGGGCCCAGGCAGATACATTCATGGGAAGGGCACAATACTGTAGGTTCAATGGAAGAAAAACCTGGCCAACTCATTTACCCTATAATGAGGTTATCCACTCCTATGTAATTCAAATGTGATTTGAAGCTTACTATGGTTCATATACTGGAACAATGCACTATGGAAAGAGAGATCAGACTCAGCTACTTTATATTATTCTCCTTTATAGACTAGATAATTTTTCAAAATATTCAGTATTTTGACTGTAGGAGATATCCTAAAATTACCAATAACTTGAAGTGGAATCTGTTGTTTTGACAAAAATTAATTTTTTATTATAATGTAAAGCCTCAGATTTAACAAATTACAACACTTAGAAACAATTCACTAAGTTTTAACATTCTTTATTGGTTATAAATATCTCACTTCCTAGACAAACTTACTTTCCGCACTTAGTGGGTAACCATCCCATTCTCATCTCTAATTGTACTGTAACCAATCCTCATCCCTAAGTGTAAGCATCCAGCATCAGGCTCACCAATAAGCACAGGTTCTTTATTGGCTTAAGTACTTACACAGACAAACCAGGCAAGGCAGAGCAGGGCAGAGGAGGGCAGGAGCAGAAAGTAGGGGATGCTGGGAGGCAAGGTCTATCCCTTTGTACCCTAGAAATCTTGACAAACTTTCTCTGGCATTCTTTAATGTGTTCTCTCTCCTGCTGGTGTTCTTCTTATATTGTGTGCACTTCACTCTGCAGTCCTTTATCCCCTCTCTCCCTAGACCCAGGTGTGCACATTCACACATATGTACATACACTGAGCCACACAATCATTGGAGAGATGTAATTGTTCAGGTGCTGGGTATACTGGCTAATAAATGGAAAAACCTGACTAATTGATGTAACTTCTAACACTCAGCCAAAACTAAATTTGAAAATATTTATGCTGAAACAATTTATATTAGAAAAGGTAAATGACTCAGATTAATGTGACAGGGTAGCGTTTAAATAAACCCAGATATGTTAGCAATAAAACTTTTTAAAAGGAATTTTAAAACCTAGGCTTTATGTTCACATACACAGAGCATCTATCTATCTATCTATCTATCTATCTATCTATCTATCTATCTATCTATCTATCTATCTATCTATCTATCTATCTATCTATCTATCTATCTTTCTATCATCTATCAATCAATCAATCTACCCATCTATCTATCATCTATCTATCTAAACATCTGAGCATCTGAACTCTTATGACTATACGCACATACACCAGCATATTAAAAAACAAAATTTATGTTCACACATTAAGTCAACAAATTTGTTTAGTTATTTAATTTCTCCCATCTCAGCTATTTCTATTGAGCCCACCTGCTACTTGTATGCCCAAGTGCTCTTCCTGTCTAAGTCAAAAATTTTAGACCCCACTCCATGGAATTAGTACTATAAAAAAATTGAAAAATTTCTTAACTATAGGTCATGGCCTAGTGCAGAAAAGAAATTCGAAAAATTATAAATTACTATAATTTAAAAAATGCATATGATACAATAATAGTGTGATGAAGACAAAAAATGGTCACTTTTTGAGAAAGAGAAGGATTTACGGACTAAAGGTTCTAACATCAAATTTTGAAAGTGTTTTCTAAGACACGATACTTGAGAAGAAGCATTTTGTTTCTCAATAATTATTGAATTAGTTTAAAATATGATAGACATGAACATAGATAGGTGGGAAAATGTTTGAAATATTGCTTAGTAATCAAAACACATTTCCTTCGTATTTAACGAATGTGTGTAGTGTTTAGGAATTCGGGGAACGAGCTAGGAGAAAGCTATGACCGCCAGGTGGCAGTAGCATACACGTACGTTTAAATGAGTCAAGCTTTTGTCAATTTTACTTGCCTGGGGAATTCCTTCACCATAGGCATCTATCCAGGGGTTATAGCATAGGAGTCAGTGAAAGAAGAATTGAACAAGGGAACTTCCCAGGGGAAAAGGGATATTAGTAAGAGATATTAGGAAGAGGCTTAGAGTTCTCACTGATAAGTCTTTGGGTCAGAAAGATTGAAGCATATCCAGGTCTCCACAACCCTGTCTTCCTTACTGCCTGCAGTTAGTGATGTTTGACAGAATGAACAAGACGAGTAGGTTTTAAGTTGCTAAATGTCTGCTTGGAGTATATAAAAGTAATTTGATGTTCAAAATTTGAGTTTGACACAAAAATTCATTGTTGATAGATCTCAGCTGCATAAAGAAATAACCTAGGGGTCAATAGAGAGGGAACATCTTTGGTTCATTTGTATAACAGTAGGTGAAAAAAAAAATGATGCTGAGATGAATGGAAGGGTCAATTAAAAAATAGCAGGGGCATATCAACATCATTTTTGTCTCCAGGGTAAATCTCATGGATTAGTAACCTCTGCTAATATGTCTGATTAACCACAGTTTTGAAAGATCTTTTATAATGATAAATTCTTAATGATGGCTATAATCTTAATTTATTGACTTAATGGCTCCTTTTATACATGCCAGAATATGTCATAACTTTGGATTCAAAAGAAACAGTATTAATAGAAAAATGAACAATTAGTAGTGAAATGAAGAATATAGTATAATGAAGAATTTTACCCATTCTATCTTAACTTATATAGATCATATAAATATTTTCAGAAAAAAATTATAGCAAAAACATCATCTATTGGCTGTGTAAAATTATGTCATCAAGACACACATAGAGGAGTGTAACTGTACCTTTAAAACATCAATACCAAGTGAAAACACTATTAATCTATGTACTACATTTCAAGGAACAACAAAAAAGTTTTTTCTATTTAATTTTCTTACACAATCACTTGAATACATATAGTTTGATCATTTGCTTCTTGCCATAACTATCAATGTTGTTAGTTTATGACTATAGATTAATGATTGAAAGGATTCAAAACAATGGTCTTTAAGTAGGAAAAGATAATTGAAGTATGGAGGAATGTCAGATTTTAAATCTTGCTAAAATATTTTCTCTCTCGTAAGTAGGAATCCATTTGAAACCAGTGAGTTCACCTCATTAATGACAAATAATGCTCACATTGTATTTCTTTGACAGCGTTTAATTATTCCAAACCAAACTCAATTTGAGTCTGTGTTCTGTTGCCATCATGAAAAAAAAAAAAAAAAGTGTTATTACTTCCTCTCAATCACACCTCTAGTGGTCTGAACTTCTGTACCCGTGAGTGTCATCTTTGACCTCTTGGTTGTCATTAACATACACTGCAAAGACAGTCTCAACCCCTAAAATCAAGAAAGTATAGTTGCTTCTTTGCCAGCCTCTTGTTTAGCAGATAACTGAGAAGTGAGACAGCAGGTTCCGCCCCTAAGTGGGAATCACAAGCATCAACCTTCTATGCATCCTGAGCTCCAGACACTTCAACCTTCCCACGTCCCACATCAAAAGACAACCACTGTCCATGATCACTACCTAACACATTCATCTTCAAAAAAATATTCTGTATGGCTTGAACTCAGGGAAATCTCAGATCTGAAAGCCCTCGCCAGAGGTGGGAGAAGAGAAAAAAAACTGAAATGCTCCCTTTCTGACAGTTCCAAAGCTAAAATAGAGATCAATGTTCTAATACAATTTCTGACACTATGCCTGTGACTGGTTGAGAGCTGCAAGTCTGTTTTCCAATGCTTTAAAAAATAAAATACTTGCTGATATTCAGGAAGCGAGTATGCTGCTTGTTCTACAAAATGTGTGGAGACGTAAGTGGCATATTTGTGCATGTAAGTGTCTGATAGTTGTGGAATTTGACCTTGGGGAATGACATAGGTTGCTCATCTTGTTCAGAATTGCCTTGCCCATAGCCTAACTATCTGTGCTCTAATAAATCAAAAATATGAAAAATGAACACAGGAATAAAGTAGATATTTTCTTTATGCAGTGGAACAGGGGAAAAATATCAACCATCTACAGTAATTTTGGGGATAAAAAGAGACTGCGAGGTAGATTGGTATCATGAGGGGAAAACAAAGATATTAAATGCAACTAACTTGTGACTTGAAATTACGGCTATGTTATTCTGATGCCTAAATTTTCATATTTACCTGACTTCTGCACATGCTCTCCCAGTGAAGTCTTTTGGTGTAAATGTAACAACACATTTGCTCTGCAGTATCAGTCTTTTATCTCCTCCACTTCTGGCAGATGTTGTTCTTCCCAAACACTTTCTTATCCTTCGTTTTCCTTTTTAAGTGAAACTTTGCCAATAATCTCAGCCCTTATTTTTGATCTACTAACCAAGCAACTTCAGTGATAAGAGTTTCAAAATCTATAATAGGGCATTACTGCAGATGAAATAACCAGCTTTTATCTTTCTAACTTACCTTATTCAATATCATGTCTTGACTACACACTTGATTTTCTTTAACTTTACAAATAAAATCTTTATGAAATTCAGTGTATTAGTTTATTTCTGAAAATATAACACATCCACAACACAAATGGGGATGATAATTACTTTATAAAAAGATGCAGTTATGGGAATGGTTCGATGTAATGAATAGTACTCATTGTACTCATGGACCCTAGAGTCAAACAACCTAACTTTTACTTTTAAATCAGCCCTTTGCTGGTTGTGCATCTTGAACACATTGTTTGTCTTCTAGGTCTTCTCAATTTTAAGTAGACATATTTTTAGTGCTTTCTTCTAAAACTTGCTGGGAATATCTGTTGAAATAATACAAGTTCACTCAGTAATGAACCACTCAGTAACATATCACATATTCATACTTAATATTAAATGAGAATGTCAGAGTGATAAGTACATATTTTAATTATGTGTGTTAGTTTACATTTTATATTTTTTTTCCTTCTGATGAGGATATACTTTTATATACTAGTGAATGTTAAGTAAATTTATTCTGAGTCCCATTTACATGTATGTATGAGAGATGAAAAAAATTGACCACCAAAGTTAATTGGTTTAAGGCAAGTTAGTTATGGGAGAGATGTTGTAATCCCCAAAATATTGCTAATAGCATACATTACCAAAAAAGATTTATAACAAACATCATTAGGAAAGAAATTTTTCTGTCTTATTGTTTCCTGTGCAACATACATAACTGATTCTAGATTAAGTTCCAATTTTGAGGAATACCACAGTAACTTCAAGAAACATGTGTATTTTATCTAAATACAAAGTTGAGTAAAATATCCTTGCAACAGAAAATTCTATCTACACATCTACTATTTGCATTCCATTCACGACCATATAAAGTAGCAATAGCCTCTACTAAAAATAGAAAACAACAGTAAATATCAAACTCTCAAAGTTGTTATAGATTGCTAAAAATAAAATTAACAAAGTTCATTGTATCGTTTAATTTGTTGAGAAAACCCATATCCACATCTGTCTATATATTTACACACACACACACACACACACACACACACAAGCTGTTAGGAAGAATTCATTCAAAATTATTCTGCATATGACTTGATGCTTATGTACTAATATTTACTGCAAAACATTCTGTTATTACTATTTTTTGTAGTGAACCCTATTTTTCAGGTATAATTTTATTATTTTGAAATATACAAGGCTAAATTCTAAACGTTGGCAGGTCTTAATAAATGCATATAACTGTTTACCTCATACCTATGTCAAGTTAAAGAACATTTTTGCAATCTCAGAAAATTTCTCCTTTTATGTCAATTATTGTGTCTGCTAGAAGTAAGTACTGTTCTGATATCTATCACCATACATTATTTTTCCCTTTCAGGTCTTCATGAAAATAATGCTCTATAATGACTGATTCCCAGAAGCTACTTCTGCAGTTTCTCATTTTCCTACTAGAGTATCTACCTCCCACTGATTCTTTCTTGCCCCAAGGACATATCTTATCTGGTGCTATTTCTGCTTACCTGCTTGGTCAGGCATTCTTGACTTTAAACTTCCTTTACTTCCTCTGTTAATTAGAAGCATCCATCTATCTATCTATCTATCTATCTATCTATCTATCTATCTATCTATCTATCTATCTATCTATCTATCTATCTATCTATCATCTATCTATCTATCTGTCTATCTGTCTGTCTGTCTGTCTGTCTGTCTGTCTATCTGTCTATCTGTCTATCTGTCTGTCTGTCTGTCTGTCTGTCTGTCTGTCTATCATCTATCAGAGGATGCAAAAAAAGCAGCGCTCAGGAAATTTAGTGTAGGATTTAATCTAATCAACTGTAGGATTTATCCACATTCTTGAACAGAGGACATATGGGGACAGAAAGAATGTCAGTGAAAAAGGTCATATTAAAAACTCATAATAGCAAGTAGCTCATATTAAAATGGCTTTCCAAATTGGTCTATTGATTCTCCAGGGTTTGGAAGGTAAAGAATACAATGCAGTTATGGCCAGTTACAAATGTGTCATCTTTTTAATTGATGAAATATACATTATTGACTCAGCTCATCCAACCATCTGTTTTTACACTTCTGTTACTTTGGTTTGGTCTTATTCATTTATTAGAAATTTTTACTCATTAAAACCTACCTTCAAATAACACAAGACATCCAATGTATAGTGGAAGAACTTTTAAAATATTTTATTATTTCCTTCCACACATTTTTTAATTTATGTCATTTATTTATTTTCATACACAAAATTAATGACATGTTGGTAGAATTTTTAGACAAAAGAAAAATGATTTGTATTAAAACATTACTAAAATTTCTTATATTATTTATATTAATAAAAATTTTCATCTGGTTTATTGTTTCTCTTAATGAGTTAATATTTTGTATAGTGCATGTATGCTGACAATAGTCAATAATATTTTACTATATGAAGTGTTTTGTTTTCATTTTGAAAAAATTCACAGGAAATAAATCAAAGAACTTTACAAAATTTGAAAGATGTTGCTCCATTATCTTCTGTCTTATACAGTTTCTAACAAGAATATGCTATGCTGATTTTTGTTTTGTTATTTTGTCCCACTGATGTCTCAAAAATATACTATTCAACTATTAAAATATGTATGTGTATTATTTTTAGATAGTTGATTTTTATTTATCTTTTTCAAAAATACATCTCGGATTTGCTGTGTTTTATAATGAAGTCTGTTGAATTTCAAAAATTTGAGAAAAATCACTAGCATTATTTTTTAAATATTTCTTGTCCCTTAGAAAATCATTTTCTAATTCGAAAATTTCAAATTTTACCTGCATTATGTCATTTGGTATTCATTTATATTTCATATATTTGTACATTTTCAATGATTTCTCTTAGTGTAACTCTTTGAAATCTTTCTAGTCATATGTCTTCAAATATCCTGATAATTTCCTCAGCTTCATAAGCCTACTCATTTTTAAAAGAATTTTTATCTCTGATATTTTGATTTTCATTAATCCCTATTTTTATCTGTATGAGAAAAAAAGTATACACTTCACCAAATCACAGTTGCAGAGTCTAGTGTCATAAAAAGTTGAAACCAAAGATTACATGAGAACTCAGCCAGCACAAAGTGATTAAAGTTCTTATCACATCACTAGTTCCAGGATGAGTCAATGTCTACCCCTTTATTGAGTTGTTGTGATTAATTAAAATTCCAGACAAGACTGGGCGCATGCCTGTAACCTTCAGGCTATGAAGCGGCTGGGGCCAAGGATCACAGTTCGAGTCCCGCCAGGGGTACGTAGCGAGACCTAGTTCCAAAAAAATATAGCAGGGTGTGGTGGTGCGTGCCTGTAATCCCAGCTACCTGGGAAGCTGAGGCTGGGGATTGCTTGAGTCTGTGGTATCCCGGGCAACGTGAACCTGTGGTTCCACGGGCAAAAGTAGCAAGATCTAGTCTCAAATATAATTCCAGACTAATAGACTCAGGTTACCTTAACCTGATGCCATTTTCTTTTCTTTGTTAAATCCAAGGTCTTTCCACAGCTGTATGGAATGTCAGACAAAATTCAAAATGAAGAATCGAGATCTAGTAACAAAAAATAGAGGTTCTTTTCTTACTGAAATACTTTCCCTTACAATTTCTTTTATCAACTTATACAGATAACACTTTATCTTTTATGGTCTATTCTGTCTACTAAATATTGTATACGTTCTTCTGGGGTTTATACCAGTAAAGTCATTTACTTCTTTCTCTCTGTTCTTCAGGAAAGCTCCGGTCCAACAGTATTGGACCATCATACTGCATAAAGACTATTTCCATTCCCAAATGTGTTCCTTCGTAAATTTTTGAAAGTTTGGTATCATGTTTTTTTTTTTTTTCTTTTTAGTTTCGTTTGAATAAGCAGATGTTAGTTAGATAAATATATGAACTATGTATTTTCCTAAGGAAATGTATTTCTCTTAGATGGAGGTAAATAAAAAAAGTGCATCTTAGAAAGTGCATACAATGTACATCCCACAATGTTGAGGTTGAAAAAAAAAAAACACATGTGTGCACGCGCACACACACACATACCTTATTCAGACTACTGTGAATGGTATTACATAAGTCATACTGCTCATTAGTCCTACTAGTTTCAATGTGGTTTTCAAGAATTGAATAAGATCATCATAATTGCTAAACAAAATAAGACAATTAAATAACTTTGCACTTCAGGTGAACTGGAATGACTGGTAATTGACTGACATATATGGGGTCCCAGAATAGATGAAACAATTCTTTCTATGCTGCCAACTTGTACAAACTCTCCCTGATTCTGTAGATAATAAACATACTGTGCAGTTTGGAAACTAATCTTTTAATGCGCTTCAAGATCCAGAGAGATGGAAGATTCTAAAGATGAAATACATTTCAAAAACAAGATTTGATCAAGACTGTTTTGCCCATGAAATTGCAGGCTCTCGTTTCCCGGGGTACCACAGACTCAAGTAATCCCCAACCTCAGCTTCCCGGATAGCTGAATAGCTGGGATTACAGGCACGCGCCACCACGCCCAGCTATTTTTTTGGAACTAGGTCTCACTACGGGCCCCAGGCGGCACTCGAACCGCGATCCCTAGCCCCGGTCGCTTCATAGACTGAAGCTTACAGGCATGAGCCACCGTGCCCAGCCAGACTTTATTTTTAGTGTTTACCAAGGTTGGTCAGCATCTCCATCTTATGTTATTTCTTCTGTAATTTTTTGCCATTGTTCCTTGCATTTCTTAGCACCAATGCATGTATATCTGTTTAATATGTCCACACACATTCATAGACATAATCCTGGACATACACACCCAGAGAGAAGAGTAATTGAGAGAAAAAGTCATTGTCACATACTTAGACTGTGGGTGTGTGTGGACAAAGCAGCATCAATTCACAATTTTCACTTTCCTAAGAGCTCTTAACATCAGTGAGTACATGCTCCATTATTTCCCTTGACATCTTAAATTCTACGATAAAAAATGTTCTATTGGCTTTGATTGTTTCAAAAAAGATTAAAGAAGTTACAGAGTAAAATACAGTCAACCTGGTATTTTGCATAAAATCAGGAGTAGTGCATCAATTAAAAAATAAAGAAGCAAAAGCCAAACTTTATTCTGATTCTATTTAATTATCAAGCTCATTGTCTGAAGCAAACAATTGTTGCATGTTCTCTCCTCGCACAAAGTTCTCTGCAGTATTTGGAATAGTGAAAAAATAAAATGTGTTTCTTCACTAAAATGTTAGGTTTAACTTTGTATAAAATTAGAAGGAAATGGCAATGAGGAACTTAGTACCAAATTATTATTCTATTGACTTTCTTTTTAATCTACCTAAGGTAGTATTTAAATTACATCCTGGGTGACCCTTACTTATGTGTCTTCAGCCTCCCTTTGGGAGACATAATCTGTTTTTCAATACTGCTGATATCTGAGGTTTTTTCTTTAGGTTTTACCTACAAATTGAGCATTGATTTAAGGAGAAAATATACTGTCCACTATCCATGACAGAAATGATTAGGTATAGAGAGATGTGATTATAATCACACTGCCTCATTGGATTAAGAAAGTGTTAATGAGCAGGTGTCTCACTTTTCAATAATATGATAAATGCCTAAAAAGCTTAATAATTATGAACTATGTTCCATTTGATAAGAATACATGCTTTCATTTCTGTAATAAAGTAAATTTGTATTTTCACATGTCTGCATCCAATTTGTGATTCTATTTAATTGAAGCAATTGTTAAAATAAAATGTGTTATTTCTACTTTTCACAACAATAACATGAGGAAAAATCAATAAATTGCATTTATTGCTAGTGTTTTAAATTTTCAAGGGGGATTTTGATCAAAAGTCACTAAAAACAAAGTATATTTCAGGATGTAGAGGAAATAACACCAATTTTCAGCAAGTTTGTTATTTTCTAGAATAGAAAAAAATATAGAAATAAATTAAAGATTTGTGATAAACACATTAGGAATGATGCATATATGCTACAACACAATGTAAGAAGAGAATCAGATGAGTTCTTCTTTTAAGAAGGAGGCGAACTTTAGGAATTGGCTGATTTTAGTAGTTTCATAAAAAAAAAGCTGTGACAACTAAATATAGTAAATAAAATAAAAATCTATTCCTCTATAGTCTTTCCCACTAGTGGAAAATAAAGTGATTATACCTTTTTTTAAATTTTCTTTTAAGCTAGTGTTCAGTGGACCTCAATTGGAGAAAAATAGATTATTAGTAGTGTGAGTAGCTTCATATCACAATGACTGCACCTCTCACACTAATTTGCAAACGTTGGCTAACCATTCACTGCAACCATTTCAGACATGTGTTGAAATGATGCCTAAAAAAGTGAAAATATTTAGTGAACACCACTGTGGCAGATCACTGGTAATAGTAAATTAATTTAAGAATGACTTTTTCAAATCCTGTGTCTTGGATGCAAAAGCTCTGATGAGAATTTAACTTCAAAGAGTCTTCAAAGATTGAGGCCATGGATCTAAATTGTAAAATATTTTTGTACATATTCAAGGTATTTCACAAATGGATCAGCCTGGATCTCGATAAAAAGAGATGGGGGTGTTTTTTTCTTTTTCTCAAGAGTGTAGAGAAAGTGAGTAACAGCACTCAAACAATAATCTTCACAAAAGGCAGATAGAATTATCCTTCTCCACTTGACTGATGGAAAATATATACAAAACAAGGTAACTTAACAGCAGAGAATTAGGAAATATAAGAACTCAGAATCTCTTATCTAAAATAATGCAATAAGTTAGTTCATAAAAGATTATAAGTAAATCAGCACAAAATTATGATACCTTAAATTATGTTGCAATGAAACTAAGCAAATTTAGATCATTCCCCAAATTTAGATCTAAATTCCCCAAATTTAGATCATTCAGACAAACACCACACAGAAAGCATTTCTCCCACTCTGATGTTCCCCAGTGTTGGTTTTTAAGGAAATGTATAAATGGAAAAGATTATGATGTAAAATACACTCATGTAAGCCTGATAAATATAAATACATGATCTTAAAGAAACATCATGTTTGTCAAAAGCATCAGGAATATACTTCAAAATTCCAGCACAAAGCCCCCAGCTTTTATTACTGAACCTGGGACTCTCTATGTGGAAGAAGTATGCAATTTGAAATTCTCTATAAACAAATGAATTTGGTTCACAAAACCTGTAGTTTTAATATAAACAGACCGATGAGCATACTTATTTTAAGGTAACTCTCCTAAGACATTGTTGGCATACTGGCAGTTGATATTATTTAGCATGAATTGTTTGGCACTGTTCTTGGAGATGCTTGGGTACCAAGTGGCCCCAGTAGTTACGTAGTATGTACATAGTTTAAGTCTCTTGACTTCTGGCAGTTTCTGACACACTGGAAATTCCACCAGGAAATAAAATGACATTGACAGTTATGGGGTGGTCTGCATTTTATTTTACCTTCAACATTTTTACTCTTTCAATAAAGAATATCACCAAGAGGGATAGGAGGGCTGTCAGGTCACAAGTACTTAGTAAATGAGAAATGACAGAAGTTTTGCTCTTTTTGTGACTAGGGTCTGATGTGTAGCTTAGTTAATGTCATTCAAACTCTTGTATATATTGAAGAAATAGAGCAAATTTATTGTGATGTTTCAAAAAATCTATTTGCCACCTTGTTGAATTTAAAGAATGAATGATGCTGCCACAAAATTTCACAATAAATCTTCTTTGGTCTTCTGGCAGAGAGCCAAGTCCCTGAGAGTGGTATCTATGAGTTGATCACCCTCTAAATTCTAAAAACTATTCTCTTCACACTTAAGGTTATTGGACAGATCCATGAAGTCATTTTCTTGATGTATCCGTACTCCTGAACAGCTACTCTTGAGTGGGAGGGTGGGATAATTACAACCCAGGATGTGTCAATCCATCTCTTTCTCAGAGATTTAGAACTGGAGATAAATAATAGATTGTTCTATGCTGGATGATTAGATCAGTGATATTAAAACTCAGGAACAGTCTATTGAATAAATCTCATCTGCAGTGTGAGAAAGGAAGACACTGAAACACTCATTTAGAAAGAAACAAAGACAAAACAAGCATGCAGAAAGGGAGAGACAGTTTCTTGACTTCCCTGCCCATTCCAATTCTTTTTTAAACCCATTTGTTTTCACAGATAAGCCTCCTTTGTCTCTGTAGTAAGTTTTGTCTGTTTTCCTAACATAATTCAAAATGTTGATGGTTAAAAGTAAGAATTCTCGCTAGTACTATCTACTAAGGGAAATAAAGTATTTCTAGCCATGCCCTTTTTGGCACAAAACACATATTAAACATTTTAATCCAGCATATTTGAGAATGGAGATTATCAAAAGAACATGAAACATTTTAAGTTTTATGTCTTAAAACTAGGGTAGCAGAGTCTGATAATGAAGTTTAAAGCCAAAAACATAAGCTGATTGAGTCAGTGATAGGTGATCTTGGGTTAACTATCTGGGTTTTCTTCATCTCAAAATTTTCATGAACAGAAGTTTTGAACTTTAGTTGCACAGCTTCCCACATTCAGAAGGACCTTAGCATTAAACTTTCATTATCTTGAAAAGTCTTGATAATTGTATCTCCTAATTTGTTTTGGAAGTGAGGTTCAGTGAATAGCGGAGTATGAACCCGAATCTTGGAGTAGAGTTTCACATGAACTTGCTTCCTTATGTCCTATGCTTCTCAGACTGTCCATTTCTAAAATTCTGGAATCCTGGATCCCACATAGGCTCCCTCTATTTATGTCTATTTTCCATAATAGACATAAAATTGACATAAAATTTCCATAAAATTGGAGAAATGACAAGCCTTCTTGCTTCCAAATTAGAAGTTATCCCTTACTAAGATTTTGTCATGAAGAGGTTGAGAAGGTATCTGAGAAGCTATTTGCATGTAGATATTTTGGTTAAAGGAAAACAAGTCACAAACTGGACAGACTGAAGATAGTATTAAAGATAAATATACATACTATATCTCCCTTCTGGGTTACCCTTGATAACTTCTTGACCAGCGAACCACTACTCATTTGCAGTTTTTCCAGGAGAAAGCTCCTCCACTCTTTTATCTAATTGTCCTATATATATTCATTTTTATTAGCAGAGCAATGCCATAGAGCTATAGGAATTGAAGAGTTTTAAACACATGGAAGGAATAAGTTAAATTCAAACTGTGATCACAAGTTACAGGAAACTATACAACATAGTAAGTGTTTGATATGTGAATTATTTTTATAGGAGATGTTTGATGAAGATACAGCTGAAAAACAACTGCATGTTGTTTTACTTTTTCATCCAAGTAAACATATTGAAGTTCTACCATTACTTAGTTGGCTTTTGACTTAAGAAATCAGGCTTTCTCTTAGGTGATTTGATAAATAGTTGCAAGTTACAAACATGTAAGACTTCATTTCGGACAATAGTTTTACATCCTTTCTTCTCAGTTCCACTAACATAAGAAGCAACATACACTCTCTTAGTTTTTACCTCTTTCCCTTATGTTGCTAACTTTCTGGTAAAGGTGAATAACAAGAAGGAAAAAAGGAAATGAAAGAAATAAAAATAAGGAGTTAACTTCTTTTCGACTGGACTTCACAGGTTATATAAAAGCAGTTTGTATCTTTATACAGAAATGATTTTTTAAAATATGTATCTGTAAAATTCCTGCCAATTTATGAACAAAACATTTTTATTAATAGTGTCCATTTGACTGAAAATAACCAAATTAAACAATGTTTGAAAAATTTAGCTACTAACATAGAGGATTTAGACAAGCATTAAAGAGTTTATATTAGTCATCAATAAACAATTTTGTCTGATATGCCAAATACATACCCACTAAAATTATACAACTATTGCTCATAATTCTACATATAAACCATGTTATTAGTGGCACAACAAATAGCAGCTGAAATTCTAATGTAAGCCATCATCAAATTCTAATGTATATAGTTAAACTTCTATGGAGACTTACAACTACTCCAATGCAAACATGATAGAATTGTGTAACTGGAAACCATCATTGCGACTATTAGTTATTTGTAATTTCTTATATGAGAAAATTAAGAAACAAAGATATGAATTATAAAATAAATATTGATTATAAAATAAATATTCTAGGCAAGTCTGGATAATAGAAATGCACTACTATTTAAATGTAGCAGCTGCTTCTAAAGTCAAACCTATGTTTGCTATTGTTTAGAATATGAAAAGTAAATCTACATTTAGATATCTATAATCTACATCTTTATCAAGCTTATCACCACTTTCCATAATTTGCAGTTTTTGCAGGTTTAAAAGAAGGAAACTTAGAATTTCATGTAATGAGACCAAAAATGATTAAGTTGTCTGCTTGAAGGCTAGCCAGGTCTTAAAATCAGTCCACTACCAAGTTAATATTTTCTTTTACCTTTGCATTCTATAAATATGTTAATGCCTTTATTTCTGAAAATTTTTGAGATATGAATGCAATAAATCATTTCAGTGGACCTTTACAATTGAATGATCAAGGAAGCCTAATCAGTATTGGAAATCCCGTTTGATGTCATCATTACAGAGCCAAAGATCTGATTAATATTCATAGGCTTTGTTTGGAATTGAAAGAGTATAATGTTTATCAACATATAATGGTGTTTGTTCATTACATTGATTTTTATTATGAGTTTTCACAATTTGAAATAATAACCACAAAAACAATCCAAATGGGTTTCTGATTGTTCATTGTTTATAGCATCTGTAGAAAATATGTTGGCATGACATTCACAACTAACATGCTTTATTTAAAATTAAGGGGAAATAGTACTAATTATAAACATTGTCTATAATGGAGCTTTGTAGTTTACATAATTATATTTTGTAAAAGAAAGGAGGCAAGCTTGGTCTGACTTCATTTTTCCATTAGAAAGGATCTGACTGTCTTCTTCCCATGGCACCAGCTGCACAGTTCTTTGCATGAGATCAGTGTGCTTTATTTCAATAGCCTGCAGAGAGAGTTTACTTTCTAAGAGCTGCCTTTTGCAAATGTGCCAGGGGAAGGATAATTTTGCTCTATAATAACATGCAGAGGGCTATTGCTGTCCAGAAATATTGTTCCACAAGCTACATCTACACCAGCACTGCTACCAAATATCCCAGTCTCAAATAAAAATTCATTTCACTTTTGATCAGACTGTCAAAATGAATAAGCATTTTCGAAAAAAGAAAAAGTATAAATAAATGAATAGATGAATAAATAAGCAAATCATTGATTTAAAATCTTATACTTTCTTTTCTTTTTATGCAGAAAAAACTACATTAAAACTAACCAAAATAACTGACTCACAGTGATGTAAATATTAAAATGACCAATTGAAAAACATTTTATTTAAAATTTCGAAGTAATTGATTGGAAAATATAAAATAGACATTCCAAACAATGAAAGTTTTTTTTCTTAGAAGTTAATCATATTGAAAACAAAATTATTTTTAATATTTAATAGAAATATTTTACGTCATGAAAGGTAATTCATTTGAAAAAGGGGTGTGTTATGGACTTTTGATGATTTTTTTTATATCCTAGATTCTATCTCTGGTGTCAAGCAAATCGATAAACAACCCTTAGGAAATACGAATATCCATATCCCTCCCCCCCAGAGATATGTACTGCATAAAAGGGCATTATGGTTATGATTTTTTAATATTATATTTAGCAAAGTGAACAGATTCTAGGCACTGCTTGATGTTGTACTTACTGGGGATCTTTAGTAAGGTCAATCATGAAATCTTGGATCCTTTTGTTTACGTTTGTAAAATAAGGAGAGGGATAATAGATTCTTAGGAAACTGTCAATACAGTCTAACATAATGAAAATATCAGATGACATTTCTTGGTAAATAATTTAATAATGAATTACACAGATGAAGTGAATATTAGAAAACAAAAAATAGAGAACATTAAAGTTTTTCAAAATATGATATGATTAATACTCATTCTATCTATCATTTGATACAACAATCAAATAACTAGACTGTAAGATCAAAATAACATCCATAGCCTTTAAGACTATTTAACCCTTAGAAGAGAAGACTGTTGAAATTACAATACTATTTGGAAACAGAAATACTAATCCTTTTTTTAGGGATTCGACAAAGAAACTAACAAGGCAGAAATCTAACTACCCATAGTAAACACTTTTAATCACTTCATACTGTACCCTCCTCTAGCAACATTTAATTATTATGAAATGCAAACACCACATATATGTTAGTGATGTTTTCCCACTTCTAAGAATCATCATCTTTTAATGTGCCTGAAAATATTATTGAAGCCAAAATCCTTTTTGTAAGATATTCCTGTTCACAAATTATTGAATGACCACAGTATAAAAAAAGGAGCTTGCATTAAGATGACTGTTAGTTTAGTATTATTTTACATATGTCTATCTGTATATATATATATATATAGAGAGAGAGAGAGAGAGAGAGACAGAGAGAGAGAAATCTTATAGAAGAGAAAAACTTTATAGACATCACTGAGGTAATCTGAGTTTACCTCACATGAGGTAAACTGTAAATTCACCACAGTCTCTCATCCAGAAAAATAAAAAAGGCTAAATTGCATTTGAAATGATTGATAACAAAGGAAATTCTGAAATGAAATATAAATCAAGAAATTTCAATATGCAGAATTACAAAATAAATAACAGCATAACTATCATGGTTAATATTGAATAATCTAAGCCATTGTGATGGAAACAATTAGTCTATATAATCATAAAATATTCTATTAAATACTTTTCTATTTATTGAGCACACATAACTATCAGGTCCTCTAGCAGATGCTATTTCCAAGACATCAATAGCAGTGAGTCATGAACCAGAATTCACAGACAAAAAGAAAAGACATTGCTCATAAGGGCTTAATTTTACTGTTAGGTGATCGTGAACAAGTTCTTATCAGTATTTTATTTCTTCTATCAGTCCTGCCTGGTTACTGTTTCATGTGTTACTGTAATTTACTGGAACCCATCCTCTACTATGTTCACACTAACAGGATTAAGTAACTTGGCTGGGATCTACTGAAGATGGATTAAATGTACTAAATCAGCCCATTTAACAGCCAGACCATTGATTGATTACAGAATGGGCCTCTGACCCACACCAAGTCCATTACTTCCTCTCAGTATGTTGTTAACATGCTACTCTGACATGGAATATATGCCTTATTACTATAACTGGAATTACTTCCTACTTTGGAGATAAAGTTGCAAAGGACTCTGTTTTTAAGGTATTGGATCACTGCTGCTATTATTGTGCGGACACCTACTCTTGCTCGCTCTATTTCCATTATTTTTTTATTATTTGAAGCAGTCACTTTTTTTCATAAGCCAATACTGCCATGATGGTTATTTTTCATTCATTTTTTTAATGCACAAATTCCACAAATAATTCAGAAGATAATACATTCATTTAGCTTCTTTACTTGTCTTGGGTGCTTAGGGACATTTTTGTGTAGAAATAGTGAAAAAATGTATTCAAGTAAACTGATAATAATGTTGTAGATACTTATTATTTTTGAAATAGTTTGCAAAAGGACTCAAGAGGCATTTCGAGGTGTTTTATGTGAACATTTGTGAATATTAGGATAGCCCTTAAATAAATGAAGAATGACATTAAATATTACCATGAAAGAGTTAAATTCACAAGAGTTCCAGTGAACTTCCAGTGAAGATTTAGTGGTTATCTGTGACAAATTATGATTATACAGCATAATAAAAGAAACTATAATAAAGGAGACAATAACTGCAGGGGTAGACATAATGCAGGTTTTTGAGTGAGAAGATTCAGAGAAAGACTAGGATTATATGTACTCCAAAAAAGATTAAACTAGATTTAAGACTGAGTTAAATTATCATCTAACATGTCTAAACGTATTTAAAATGCCAGTTTTCAACATGACAAAGAAAATAAATAGATATTTTCTTATTTCAAATATAAATATAAACACTCTTTTTAAATGTTTTATGTTTTAATTAAAATAGCACTAATCTACATTTCTGTATATGATTCGGAACTATATAATCATACCTTAATGATCACAGTCTAGGTTAAAATATATTTATCTAATTTTTCCCTTGGTAAAAGAAAATCTCATATACTAAATAAGTTTCATTTGTCTCATGATTTAAGTTATTTCCAGATAGGATGTAACTTGATTAATAATATCATTTTGAGGGATTTCTGATATTTTTCCAATTAAAAGATATCAGTGACCATATGTCTGAAACGGTTGTTCAATAAATGCAGAAAATTATGACTTCAACAAACTATTGGTAATCAAAACACAGTATCAGTTTTTATGTATGTTAAAACTGTCTTCACATAAAGTCTTATCTTAGATCTTTTTGGAAAAGTGAATACCAGAAAACAATATGAAATAGGTATTAATATTGGAAAGAATAATATCGATATTTTAATGATACAGCTCTTCTCACTTAAATATTGTAAACAATGATTGCCTAAATGAGTTCTATAACATTTCACTTTTCTATACCTGTTTTATAAGATCAAAGTTTGGTTTCTTCAATCTATTTTAACATTTCAAAAATCTTAATAAACTTAAAATTGAATCTGTAGTGCTAATATTTTGAAGATCACCTCTTTAGCTTGTTCTGCATGATAATTTTAATTTTATGAATATATTAATTTAAAGTTGATCTTGCTATCTCTCTAAATATATTCACATATTTTATTGATATACTGTGATCTAGGAATGATACGCTTTTTAAACACCAATTTTCAATTAAATTAGCAAGTTCTTAACTTAAAAATGTCATGTACTCTATTTTAGCACCAAATGCTACTCTCCCTTATGTGATCAACTGGATCCCAGGCAATGTACCTTTTCTCAGCACCAGTGTACTTCACAATGAATGGCATGAGATAGATTATCTGTAACACAAGGCTATGTGGGGATTAATACATTCATGCTTAGGATGAAATCTGACACATATTTAGTATCCAAAATTATTATTAATTTTATTCTCATTATTAAAATATCACTTTTATTATTATTGCTGAACAGATAATACTTTACTACTTTTTATCATATTTAAGGACACCTTATATTCATATATTTAAATGTGATTTTCATAGTAAATGCAGTATGTAAATATGAAACAATGTATTTGATTTAAAAATATTGGAAACACACACACACACACACACATATATATATATATATATATATGAAACCCTGTTATGCTAGCATTAAATTATTTTATTAAATTAAATATATAAGTTAAATATAATTGTCATTAAATTAAATATGACAAGTAAAATTGTGATTGTGTTCAAACTTATATATAAAACAAAAATTAAAGAATACATTCTCTTTTCATATTAACAACAAAAAATGTATGTGAGAGTTTTTATTTGATTGTACTTAGGTGGACAAAATTTCCATGATATCCAACAAGTCATTAGCATCATCATTTTTCAATTTTTGTAGTTGTTGTTATATTGTGACATTATTCAAGCAAATAAGACTTTAATGTGAAAATAAAATGGATTTATGGTGCCATTTAATATCATCACATTACATTAGAAGGAAACATATCAAGTGAGAATTTTCAATGCTTCAGTCTTCAGTGACTACATATTTGGGGAAAGAATTTGCTATTGGAATTTAAAAAAGGAATTTGGTCACCTATGTTGATAACACTAATGCCAGATATCCCTCTTATGAAATCAACTGGGAATTTGAGCATCCTATTTGAATTCAGAAAATACTCATACACAGAATATATAGAGTATATTCAAAGAAGAAATCAATTGTGCAAATTTTAAGACCACATTAGTATATTCTATCTGATGATCCTGTGATCAGTACTCTTTATATTTTAAATATAAATATGTTTCATATGACAGTCACCACACAAATATTCCTTTTAATTTTAATTAGCCATGTTCATTGTTTGCTGACAAACCATTTGGTGTTAACATTTTCAAGACTTTAATTAACAAGTGAAACAGGGTCTACTTAATACTTTAATGTGGCAGAACATGATTTTATGTATCTATTTTAATATCCAAATATTATCTGAAAGCATAGATTTTTATAAAAATTAGATAGCTGCTTTAGTCAAATAATGTCACGTTGACTTCATTAACATTCATGAAGTTTCATACCTGGAATATAAATGGCACTTTGTTCATTATCACATAAGTTTTTTAGTTGTTATAATTGGTCTACTACTTTATATCACTGATATTATGGAAAAACAGACATCAATATGTATATCTAAAGAAATTCATTTCCAATGCCCTGTAAATATGAAATGATTTTATGCAACATTATGGGAAATGTTTAGCTGGCCATTTATTTGGACCAGAGAACTTAACTTGATTATTTCATTTTACCTTCAGAACTACCCAATTTAGTTTATGTTTATATCACTCTTATTTTACAGAGTGGTGAATGTAGATACAGATATGTGACAATCAATGAAACATGCAATATTTGAATCCTGGAAGTCTGTTTCCTAAGCCCGTGTTTTCAGCTTATATAATTTGTTGCTGTGTAAATGTGTCTTAATTTCTTAGTTTTAATGTGAATTTAGGTGTTATTACACGAACTGCCATCTTCTTTCTCATCTTAACATCATATTGTCATTGGCTAACAAGTTCAGCAATCATTGGATGTGATACATGCCTTACTTCCCAGCTGCCCTATTCTAATGAAAGTTTTTCTTTCTACCAATATTCTATCACTCAAAACTAGCTTTCTGCCACTTGCAACATTTCCCTTTATATTGTGGAAAGCAGAGAGCAAAGAGTCAAAGGTGGAAGATTTCTGCTGGGTAAGTGAATGATTAATTCTCATTATGATCAGTGTCCTGCCATGTTGAGAAGACAGAGGTAGATATAATCTCAATTGTAAGGTGTTATCATGTGTATTGGTTATGGAGTCAAAGCATTTTAAATCCATGTCTACATTCTTTACTATTATGCTATATAACCTCTCAATGTACAAAATATGTACCATATTAGAGAAGAAATTTCTAAGATTATAGAAAATATTATCTCTATTAATTTTAACACAAGTGAAAGAAAAACTCTAAGACATACACTTTTAGATGACTATGTTCAGTATTTAATAGATAATAAATATTACTTATTTCTATTATTATTATTATATCTATCAGAATATTGGCCACAGTTTGAAATTCATTTTCAGAGACAACAAGAAAAGCTTAAAAAGTGAAACCATTTCATTGTTTGTCCTTTTGTCTACTCTTCTTTCGATTAACTCTTCCGCTACATTTTCCTCAGGCTGCAGGAGTCTTTTTTTCTGCCTGTCATCAGTTCCAACATCTAGAGCATTTGAAATGCTCCAAATTTGCCAAAAAATTCCTCTAATAAAAATCAGTTATGTGTTCAATATATTAGGTCCAATCATTAGTATATTATTAACAGTTAGGAATCTTATAGTTCAGCTTCCTGTTGTGACTCACAGGTCACTCAACAAGATATAAAGACTGATTGAAGTTCAAGGCTGCGGGTTTAGTACTGATGTACCAGGGTCCCCAAGCAGCTCAGGAAGAGAAATCCCAAGCAGTCTCTGTTACAACCTTTTACAGGGCAAAACCACCATCACCCCCATATTGTTTCCATGTTCTCAAAACTGCAGGACATGTCCCCACGTTCTCATAATGGTTGGATATATTCCCATTACTACAGGTTTCATATAATGCTGACATCCATCTTCTAATAGGAAGACAGTGCTGGCATCCATCATCCATTACGTAGACAAGACGGTTGTCAGGAGCAACCAGAAATTAGGAGCGGCAGAAACAGGATGCTGGAACAGCCAGCCATGGTGGGTACTTCCCACTGAGGGCAGGGAGAAGACACTGATTTCAAAGTGGAGGTTTTAAACAAATGGAGTTACTTTGATTAGTCTGTTTCCAACACTACCTTTAATTTCTTCATTTGATCAGAAATATTTATTTAACTATTTCTTTGGGCAAAGGTTTATGGAAAAAATGCAAAACTGACATCATTTCTCAAAAATTATATGTTATTAAGTTGATGGAACCGATATGCAAATAAATAATTCATGCTAAAAAAAAAAAAAAAAAAACTGTAAAAGGTCCCCTGATACATAATACAGTTAGGTACTGTGAAAATTAAAAGAAAATATTTTGTCTATTGATTCTTGGGTGTATAAATCTTTAGAAAATATAGGTTATATATTGGGGGACTGAAGGAAAGGCTGAAGCTAAAGGCTCTTACAGGTAGTACACCTGGGGTTGGTACTGGTGAGGAGAAATAATACTGGATGAGATATGCTTTGGGACAAGAAATAATCAGTGGGGGTGGAAACTCTGGTAGGAATAAAAGGAAAGAAGAAGCCTCCAGCAGTGTGAGGAGAGATTTAGAAGTTTCTCTTTGCTGATGGACAGATTTGAAGGGAAAGCAAGGACCTGGAACTGGGAGCATTGCTGATCGGTGTGAGTGTGAGTAGCTCGCTGGGTGCTTTGGTTGCTGTTCTTAGTATTGCTTGTCTGACGCTGTTGTTGCTTTGGGTACATCTTGGTGGCCTGCACGTCTTCTGCTGTCTTCGTGTGTTGTTTTCCCTAGTCTGCTGCCTCTGGTTGTCGCATGCTCTAGGAATTCATTGGTGGGAAGGCACCATTTTGGACACATTTTTGTTTAGGATTTCAGAATAGTGGACAATATCTGGGGTTGGATAATTGATGACTTGTGGCCTCAGGACTCTGTTTTCTCTTGCTTGTTAAATATTTCCTAGTATTGTCAGTTCCTGAACCTGAATGGTGTTGCAATTTTGCACATGGGTGAAGAACTTGGACAGACCAGTAAATTATCTGGTCACTGTTCTTGGCTAGTTTTTGTGCCACTTCTTGCCTGCTATTAATTAGAACTTGAAATTTTAAATTCTGCAATTGATCTTATTTACATTATTGCTTTTGAAGTCTTTCATAACTAGCAAGGCCATCTGCAAAACTCTCTTTTTCACTTAGACTTCAGGATGGAGAGACCTACTTACAGCTTCTAAGAACTTAAGAGATGCCACCTTCTCTATCTTCTAAGTATTGCCTGTTATCATCCAGTAATACATTAATTCATGGATGAAATGAACATTAGACTGAGAAGGAAAACAGATATTCCAACCATCTGCTCATTTAAATGATATATAAAAAAATTCTCAATATTAGCTGACTTACTCTTTGTCTTTTTTGAAAAGATATGTAACCTTAAGAAGAACCGTTCAAGGTTTAAGTATCTGAATTTTTGAGCATTTTATATCCTAACCTGTATTTTTCATGAAAAAAGAAAAAGTTCATGGTACTTCAAAAGCTGTAGTCTCAAATAAATAATTGCATTCTGGGATATTTGTTTGTATGTGTGTAGTTGTTTCTGAAAAATTCTTAGTTTTTTCATCACTTTTTCATTAGCTGCTATTTTCTAGGAGTTTATCCTATAAAATTTATATTACATTATTGACTACTTATTCAATAAAATAGTTAGCATAAAGAGTACAGAGGGATGCTGTATGGAGTAAGCTTAAAGTATTTTCTATGAAATGTATTTGTCCTTATAGGCATACCAATATCAACAGGTCCTCCTGTATGATTTGAGGTGCTACTGAAGGAAAAAAAAATCACCAGACTTTAAACTCATGGTCTAATCACCTGTTGGCTATAGCCTTTAAACTATATATTTTCCAAGTAAGGGTTAAAGAGCTAAGTACCTTAATCCTTATCATAACCAGATTCTCATGAGTTAATTCATTAGTTCATAAATAATTTGCATTGAAATCTCTAGCTAAATTAATGTGCAGTCATTTTGTTTTCATTCCTTTGGGTTTCTGAGTGTTAGTTCAAATTTCTTTACTTACTAAACAGCAACATCAACAAGAAACACATTATGTTTATGTTTACAAGGAGAGAGATAATGGGGACTTTCAAGTGCTACATAGGTACTCTATCTTCTTGCTCTCCCCCCTCCTTTTTTTTTCATCTAAACAATGAAAATAATGTATATTCAAATCAAAGATAAAGAAAACCACCTGAAACAAGAAATAAATGCTAATAAAACTCTTAGAATATCTGTTTTTATAGTTTTTTTTGTGCTCCCCACTCCTCCCCTCCTCTTTCCACACTTCCCTTCTTTTCTGTGAGGTATAAAGTGTCACCACTGAAAAATTTAAGATTACACAGCTATAGTTTAATGTATACACACAATTGATTCCCAAAGACACTCAGAATTCCTATCATAAAAGCTGTTAATTAGATCAAAACCAAGATAAATTCTTAAGAGAATACATTACATAGGGGAATAAAAACTTGCAATAGATAACTTAAAGTTGAGGCCTGCTTGGTTCTACAAACCTGGGATGAATGAATGAATGTATTTATTTCCATGCTTATTGTGTACAGTAGTAACTCCTCAAGGTGGTACTACTATGCTTTAAGGACAATAATAGACTGATGTTGCCATTTACAAGGATATTTGCTTTAGTAAATCAAATTACTTTACTACATTTAATAATACTAAGATAACTATTATCATTGTATGGGATTTCAATTATAAGTTTTTTCACACTTCCTGAGGACCAGCATTAGAGCACTTTTTATCAGATCTTCAGTGACTAAGATTGTTCTTGGAATATTAAACAAAATGGGTTCAGTGAGGAGCTTGTTGAATGAGTTATTGTCTATGTGTATGTACAAGATTTAAATATGTATATATAGTGTATATATATAGTGTGCATATATACTGTATTCACATATATAATATATACTATTATATATAATTGTGTGTATATAGTGTATATATACACTATAGTTTGTATATAGTGTATATACATATATGTATATATAGTGCAGTATATACACAACTATAGTGTATATATGTACTATATAATAGTATATATGTAGTATATACATAGTATATATATAGTATATATAGTATATGTATGTAGTATACATATAGTATATATATATACATATATATGTAGTATATATGTAGTATATATATAGTATATATGTAGTATATATATATTTAATACAGTGTATATATAGTATATAAGTATACATATAAACTACAGTGTATATATAGTATGTATATACACTATAGTGTGTATATAGTATATATAGTATATAAACACTATACATTATATATACTACATATATATGTACTATAGTAAATATTACTGTATATTTTTATATATGCATATACTATATATATAGTTTATACCATCATATTTGTAACAGTTGGGAAAGATAATTTCTTATGGGATCTCTAACTGACCTAATTAAATTGACATAAGATAGATTAAAAAGCAAAAAATATATAATTTCATATGTACGGAAGTCCCATCAAGATGTGAGATCAAAGGTAATCAGGAAATTGAAGATTTTGTACTATTCTGAGCTAAGGAAAAGATGGTAGCTGTCTGGGATTCAAATAGAAGGAAAACAATTCAGGAAGATTAGAAAGAAAATGTTTGCCATGACAACCAAAAATTTGTTTCTGATACAGAAATTATCCCCAGTAATCATGTTATTTCTGGTACAAGCCCTCATGTCTTAACTCTTTTAGGGAAACTTTTTACAAGTCAGCTGAATTGTGATGTCTTGAGTCAGTTGATTCTTGATTATATTGATCTCAAAATAATCCACATGCCAAAATATTATACTTTCGGGTTTGGTATTGTGCACCCCTTCATAAATTATGTGTGTGTTATGATTATATAAAAACTATGATGTGAAAAACCCTGAGTTACCAATGCCATTAAGAAGAAGATACAAGATACATGATCAATTCCTTAATGTCAAATAGGAAACAAAAGACAAAATTAGGATTTAAACTCAAATTTTGTAGCAATCAGCACATTATTTTCTCCCGTTTATTGAGATATAACTGACATACCCCTCTTTTTAGTTTAAGGTGTACAACATAATTATTTATATTTCCAGAAAAAGTTTTTTTTTTTTCTCCTGGTAAAACAATAATACACTGTTTATTGACTACCACTGGCAGGTAGATCATACCTTGGATAATTAGATATTGGAATAAAATTCTCTCAGAGAAATATATACATGATGTACCCATATAATGTATTAGATATTGTCTCTCTTCAGCTGTCAAACGTAGGCAAGGGGGAATTGGTGCATAAAATGCTGTCTTGAGGTTATCTTCAATGTGAAATGAAAGAACGATTTTATGAGAAAACCGAGGATAATTTAAACATTACATTTCTTTATATAGAGTTTGATTTTTTAATGCTAATTGTTTCTGGAAGTTTATATGTTTTAGGTCTTTCCATTTGCGATAACAAAATGCTACAGATTGGGGAATTATAAACAACAAGCATCTATTTCTCAGAGTCTTGGAGACTAGGGAGAATAAATTCCAGACACAGCATAGCCAGTTTCTGGAGTGAGCCATGGCTTTCTCGAGGTGCTATCACATTCTAGGAGGGAGGCACTCTGTGGAGTCTTTATATAATGCACTGATTCCACTCATGAGCATCCCTCCTTATGATTTAAACCTCTCTTAAATGCCCAAATTCCAAATAAGATCATCTTTGGAGATTAGAATTTTCACACATGAATATTAGGGGGGGCATAAATATTCAAATAGTAGGGACATCATTATTCAATTAGCACTAACATTTTAATAAATCATATATAAACTAACATTTATTAAATAAATCATAATAAACAAGGAAATACCATTAGATTTTAGATATGTTTAGAGGAAAAGATAATCCAAAAACACCTATGTCATTCCTAAAATTGTGGCACCTAACAGAAAGACAGTAATATGGTATTTAAGACTAATGTATCCAAATTTAGTGTCCACAAATACAAACAAGGGGACCTCTTAACATGCCAGGTCTGCAACTTCCACCCTTGGAAAATCTCAAGTATTTCTGAAGTAGCAATGTAAAAGATGTGCATGTATTTTTTAAAGTACTCCTCTATTGTGTTGCTGTGCAGGTAAGGCAGGTAAGAGCATTCCATATTAGGGAATAACCTGTTTTTGCATTAATTGAATGGGATAGTTCAATTCAGCACCTCTAAGTGACTTTAAGGGCACAGGACATAACTGTTTCTTTCTTCAGTACTTTATACATTTGAGTTTATAATACACATGCACTTAACTGTTTTAAAAAGAAAGAGTTGGTTTCACAGGGAAAAAACTTGAACTTGGACTTCTTTAAAGATTTTCTTTAACTGTAATGATGAGTACCAACAATCAGCTGCCCTTATTTCCTAAACTGAGGCACGCTTGTGCACACACACACACACACACAGCACACACACACACACACAAAGTGTTTTTTTTTTTTTTAACATGTTTCTGATAACTGCTGGATTCTGCCAAATATTTGAATGATGGGCAAGATACTGGCTTTTCAAAAGCATACCATATACACATGATCGGTGGAAGTACATTTTCATTGTTCTCATGCCAAAATGTTTTTCATTCTTCAGTCCTCCAAGAGGTCTTTTCCAAATAATGCATTAAAGTAAAACACATGTCCTCAACTGTCTTTAATTTCCATTTAGCAACAATCTTTGGCATTCCTTCATAACCTGAGATTGATTTTTCTATAGTTTCCTTGTTTTTGCCCAAGAATGTGTTTCCTACAGGCAGAGCACTGCTGTGATCATAGTGACTAGATGGGCATGAGATATCATAAACTAGAATTTTCTCTGCGTAGATAAAGGAAATTTTTTTCTTGTTTTAATGTTTTTATCATCTGCTTAAGTTAGAATGCCAAAGAGCTGAAAAACATTTACTTTACATCTGGATTTTTCCAACAATCTAATATCCAAATGTTAGAGAAGTCTCAAAGAAGCTTTTTAATCTTAATTAAACCACTTTTTTGATAATTTAATTTTTTTCCTATTAATAAAGATGTTTGTCAAGCATATATTTGAGGAGTTGCTATCTCAAGCAAATTTTCTCTCTGTTCTGCGATACTGCTGCTATTATTACTATGATTGGTAAACAAAAAAGATTTAATATTTCAAACATGCTTTATACTCAACTTTTTTGAATTAGTTTTGTGACAGGAAATCAATATGTGATTGGAGAAGGGAGATTAGTCCAAAGAGAAATACACAAGCTCCTACAGGTTTAGTCACTGGACCACTGTGGAAAGTGGGTATAAAAAACTGCTATTTTTTCTCCATGGAAAAGAGAGTGTACCTTTTTGAAAATTATTCTCATAAAAGCAGAATCAATTATTTTTCTTTACCTTTGATTATGTTAATAGGCATCTTCTATAATTGGAACCTTCAACACATTACCTCTGGCATTGATATACTTACGATATTACTGTCTTTACGAACAACACTTGGTAACGTGAGTTTTAAGAGGTGACCTATTATTTCAGCAAGAATTTTTGTTGTTATTTTGTGGAAAGACCAAAATGGTTTAGGTTAAACAATTCTCTTTACAGTGGGACATGATGACAATTAACAAGCTAAATGTTGTGTTTTATATTATTACACATCAAAGAAATTTGTGACAATGCTTCCTTTCTCCCTTTGGTGCTGGTACATAATTGGAAAAAAAAAAAAAACCTGTTCTTTAGTGTTTCTCTATATAATATAATACATTTGTCATTTCTTATTAGCTCTTCATATTTCTATTATTTACAAGCCCTGTGAGACACAATAAAAGTTTCTACACAAAGCTCATTATTTCTAATTAATCCCCTAAAAAGAGTTCAAAATGACTGTGCTATGAAACTCTTTTCCAACACAATCTTGTCTTATTTTCTATTTCATTTTACAAATTGTGCTTTTGAGATATCAGAATAATTTGTATAGTATACATTTTCAGCTGTTTTAATATGCAACAAGGGTAACAAATACAATAGCTGATAAATTATTCACGTCTGTGAGATTATAACTTTTTTCCTTTGAATCATAAATAAGATATTCAAATTAAGAGTTGGAAATAATGCCTCTTGTCTAAACAAACATAAAGCCAGAAAAAAAGCAACAACAAATTTTCTCTATCATAAAATGATACCATCTAGAATTAAGTTTAAATTAAGAGAAGAGGTTTTCTTGCGAACGTACTATATAATTAGAATAAAAGATACATAACATGCTTAGAATTTAGTTTTAAAAGAAATACAAGTCATTTCTATCTGTGCCGGCTCCTATTGGCGCTGGCACCCCCAGAAGCGTCACCTACAGCGAAAGTCCCCTTCGGAAGCCCTGCCAGTTGTGGGAGGTGCCAACAGTCCCTCTGGCTTGCTACTAGGAACGCTCCACCCCCGCCCTGGGGGTGACTCTCAGACGAATAAATAGAATATACATAAAAGAAAACCAAAGCAGAACCTCAAAATGACCTCTAGAAAACCAATACTAGAACCCCACACATCAAAAGTCACTCTAAATGTCAGTGGTCTAAACTCATCAATCAAAAGACACAGAGTTGCAGACTGGATCAAAAGAGAGAACCCAACATTATGCTGTCTCCAGGAAACACATCTAATCCCTAAAGATAAGCATAGACTGAAAGTGAAAGGATGGAAAACAATTCTACAAGCAAATGGTCCCAAGAAAAAGGCAGGGGTAGCCATTCTTATAGCAGATACAGCAAATTTCAGAATAAAAAAAGTGACAAAGGATAAAGACAGACACTATCTAATGGTACATGGTTCAACTCACCAAAAGGACTTAACAATTATCAACATATATTCACCAAATGTGGGAGCACCAAGATTCATAAGACAGCTACTAGCAGAACTGAAAACAAATATTGATGAAAACACATATGTTGTAGGAGACTTTAACACTCCATTCTCATCAAAAGACAGATCAGTAAAACAAAAGCTAAACAAGGACACAAAAGCTCTAAAGGAAGACCTAGACCAAATGGACCTAATAGATATCTATAGGACACTGCACCCCCAAAAAGGTAATACACCTTCTTTTCAAATGCACATGGATCCTTCTCTAAAATTCACCACATATTAGGACACAGGGAAAACCTGAACAAATACACAAAAATCAAAATTGTACCAACTTTTTTCTCTGATCATAAAAGCATTAAACTAGAAATTAACAATGAAGAGAAAGCAAGAAGAATACCCAATACAAGGAGACTGAACAATATACTACTAAATGAAGAATGGGTAATGGAAGAAATTAAAGAAGAAATTAAAACCTACTTCGAAAAAAATGACAAAGAAGACACAACTTTCCAAAATGTCTGGGACTCAGCAAAAGCATATCTAAGAGGAAGGTTCATAGCAATACAGGCCCATATCAAAAACCAAGAAAATATCCAAAGAAAAAACCTCATATCCCAACTCGAAAAATTAGAAAAAGAACAACAAGAAAAGCCAAAGCTCAGAAGAAAACAATAAATAATAAAAATAAAAGAAGAAATAAATAACATAGAGAACAAAAAGACTATTTAGAGGATCAACAAAACTAAGAACTGGTTCTTTGAAAAAATAAATAAAATTGACAAGCCCCTTACAAAGCTCACAAAGAAAAGAAGAGAAAAGACTCAAATAAATAGAATAACAAACGAGAAAGGAGAAATCACCACAGACACAAAAGAAATTCAAAGGATAATCAGAGACAACTATGAACATCTATATGGAAACAGATACAACAATCTGGATGAGATGGACAAATTCCTGGAAAAATACAACTACCCAAAACTGAACGAAGAAGAAATAGTCTAAACAATCCAATCACAACCAGTGAAATTGAAGCAGTCATAAAAATTGAAGCAGTCTTCCTAAAAACAAAAGCCCGGGACCAGATGGTTTTACAAATGAATTCTACATGACATTCAGAGAGGAAATAACACCTATACTATTAAAACTCTTCGAAAAAATTGAGAAAGAAGGGAAGCTCCCAAACACATTCTACGAAGCAAACATCACACTCATACCAAAACCAAACAAGGACAGCACCAAGAAAGAAAACTATAGACCAATTTCCCTAATGAACACAGATGCAAAAATATTAAACAAAATACTAGCAAATCGAATCCAACGATGCATAGAAAGCATTATTCACCATGACAAGTGGGATTTATCCCAGGGGCACAAGGATGGTTCAACATCCGGAAATCAATTAACATGATCCACCATATCAATAAGAAGAAAAACAAAAACCATATGATCATATCAATTGATGCAGAGAAAGCATTTGACAAAGTCCAGCACCCATTCTTGATAAAAGCCCTTGAAAAACTGGGGATCAAAGGAACCTACCTCAACATAATAAAAGCCATCTATGACAAACCTACAGCAAACATCATCTTAAATGGGGAAAAATTAAAATCATTCCAGCTGAGATCTGGAACTAGGCAAGGATGCCCATTCTCTCCATTACTTTTTAACATTGCATTGAAAGTCCTAGCCAGGGCAATAAGGCAAGAGAAAGATATAAAAGGGAAACAAATAGGAAAAGAGGAACTGAAACTATCATTATATGCAGATGATATGATTCTATATGTAGAGAACCCCCAAAAATCCACATTAAACTGCTTGAAATAATTAACCAGTTCAGTAAGGTTGCCGGCTACAAAATCAACACACAGAAATCAGTAGCCTTCCTATACGCAAAAAGCCAAGCAGAAGAAGAAGAAATTTAAAAAGTCATCCCATTTACCATCACACCAAAAACAATTAAATATCTGGGAATAAACCTAACTAAACACATAAAAGAACTATACAAAGAAAACTTTAAAATGCTACTAAAAGAGATAGAAGAAGACACAAGGAAATGGAAAGACATTCCTTGCTCATGGATGGGAAGAATTAACATCATCAAAATGGCCATCCTACCAAAAGCAATCTACAGATTCAATGCAATCCCATTAAAAATTCCTTGATATTCTTTAAAGAGGTGGAACAAAAATTACAAAAATTCATATGGAATAACAAAAGACCTCGAATATCAAAAAACCTCCTCTCCAAAAAAAGAGAGAATGGAGGAGTAACTATTCCAGACTTCAAGCTATACTACAAAGCCATAATACTTAAAACGGCTTGGTACTGGTGCAACAACCGACAATCAGACCAATGGAACAGAATTGAGAATCTGGAAATAAAACCACACACATACAGTCAATTAATCTTTGACAAAGGAGAGAAAAACTTACATTGGAGCAAAGATAGTCTCTTCAACAAATGGTGCTGGGAAAACTGGACTAAGACATGCAAAAAAATGGACCAAGACATCTCTCTCACACCATGTACAAAAATTAATTCAAAATGGATAAAAGACTTAGATATCAGACCTGAAACCATAACATACATAGAGGAAAACATAGGC
>PVHY01013507.1:0-41138 GCA_004024945.1 Uropsilus gracilis | reverse complement strand
GTATATATACATATATATATAATATATATGAAACTGTTTTCTCCATATATACATATATAATATATATGTATATATGGAGAAAACAGTTTCATTGAATAATGGGTGGAGTATATACACAATCTTAGTGTGTGTATATATTATATATGTATATATATATAATCACAAAATATATGTATGCGTATATATACATATATGTATGTGTATATATACATATATAATATATGTATATATTATATATGTGTATATATACATATATATTATACATATATGTATATACATTATATATGTATATATACGCATACATGTATTTTGTGTATATATATACATATATAATATATACACACACTAAGATTGTGTATATACTCCACCCATTATTCAATGAAACTGTTTTCTCCAAGTCTTTACAACCAAATCTTTATTCAAATCCTGTCTGGTCTGCAGCATTCAATAATGTTGAACATATCCCTACATAAGTAGAATCTCCTTATACTAGCCTACCTATAATTCTTGTTTCTCTGGTTATGTTTTACCTGACTTATTTCAACTTTCAAATATCAGTATCCCCAATATTCTCTATCGTTCCTCTAAGAAAGGATATAATAGAAAATTATGCACATTCAACTTGTCAACAAGCAATTCTATGCAAGTTTTTTTCAAACCATCATCTTCAGACTAACCATCAGTTCTGTACCTATAACTTCTTGTTGGTCATCTCTCCTTTCCATTAAATTAAATTCATCACCCTTCCCCTCCTCAAAAAGAAAAGACATACAATCACCTCAAGAGTCCATGATACAATTCTACTAGTATATCTACTAGTAAACCTTGGAGTCATCTTTGATGCCTCTCTTTTCTCCCAAAAGGTCAGTTACTGTCTTGTTAATTCCTGAGCATATCCTTAAAGCTTTTTGATTCCCTTTGCCTAATATATGAAGGCCTGGGATACAAAGTCTCAATTCCTCGTATGTCTGTCTCCCCCTTGTGATTTATACCTGTGACTCTAAACTTACCTTTCAGTCTGCATCATACAACTGGTTTTTAACATATAGACTGTGCCATCATGACAGTATATTCACTTTCTTGCCCACTTCATACTTCTTTCATTATCCCAACCAGCAAATCTAAGCACTTCAAGGCAAGATTCCAATCTTTTCTTTTCCATGAATCTAATTGCCTTAAGTTTTCTTCTTTGTTCCGTACAGTTTTTATCACTTGATAATTGTAATATTATTTTGTTATTAAGACTAGGTCTCACTATTTTTGCCCATGGAACCACAGGCTCACATTGCCAGGTGTACCACGGACTCAAGCAATCCCCAGTCTCAGCTTTCCAGGTAGCTGGGAATACAGGCTCACGCCACCACGCCCACCTATTTTTTGGGACTAGGTCTCACTATGTTGCCCCAGGCGGGACTCGAACCATGATCCCAGATCCCCACCGTGGCTTCCTAGGTTGCCGCTTACAGGCACACGCCACTATGCCCAGCCTGATGATTGTAATTTTTAAAAGCACATTCCCTATTTCAATTAAGATCTCCACCCTATGGAAACAGAAACTACATCTTAGAACATTCCAAATTCTAGCACAATTCACTGCACACAATATTATGGTAAACATACTAATATTTAAAAATAATTTTCCAGGATATAATCTAAAAAAGTATTTTTCATAAATCAAAAGGATTTAACACTAAGTATTCATCAGCTACCCACTTATGATCATTTCTTACCCACTGACATGGCATGATCAAAGTTTAGTCAGGTTTCCTCCACCTCCCCAAAAACCCCTAAACTTTGGCTAGCTATATAAGGTGAAGCAAGCCTATGTAGAACATCCTCTTGTATAGACTCATTTGATCATGAGCTGACTATAGAAAAAAATATCTTTTATCAAAATGCCCTGGGGGTCATGTTATCTGCTAATCCCCACTCCCCTGTGTAATCTTCCACAAAGATTCTGCAGGCCCTATTCATTTCTATCTGTAAAAGTCTTTTTGTGTTTGACTTTTAGACACCAGCAAAAGAGTCTTAAACTTCTGCAAATTATTTGACACGGTAAATTTTCTAATCTCAAAAGTAATGATCACTCTATTGAGCCTCCTCCCTATTTTTTCTCTCAGTGACTATATGCTTCACCATTTCAACACCAACTCAGTTCAGTATATTCAAAAACGTCAAAATTTTACTAAACACAATTTTACAATTTCAACGTTCTCCTTAGAAACTCTGGGATCTGGCTGGGCATGGTGGCGTATGCCTGTGAGTGGCAGCCTAGGAAACCAGGGCCAGAGATCGCAGTTCGAGTCCCGCTGGGGGCACATAGCGAGACCTAGTTCCAAAAAAAAAAAATTCTAGCTGGGCATGGTGGCACGCGCCTGTAATCCCAGCTACTTGCGAAGCTGAGGCTGGGGATCGCTTGAGTCTGTGGTACCCCGGGCAACGTGAGCCTGCGGTTCCATAGGCAAAAATAGCAAGACCAAGTCTTAAAAAAAAAAAAAGAAACTTTGGGATCTCTTATAAACTAGCTCATTTCAAATCTCTCCTTTCCCATCACTCACTGTTCTTCCTTTCTCCATTTTATCATCATCAACGTAGTCTTCAGTTCCTTTGAATCTTTTATCTATCCTCCTTTAATACTTTAATCTCTTCCACCCCTCTGTCTCATTAGACTTTTACTTTCTTTCTCCATGCCCACAACTTCCCATAGTCACAGAAGCTTTTACGGCACCATTTTCCCCAATAGGAATTCATGAGGGGCTCCAGAACCTTAAGCTACAAATATGAATTGAAACAGGTTGGATCTTTTATCATCGAGATGAACTTTGGAGACATGCAGGTAGTCACTTGGTTGGTTTCTCTTCGTTTCTCACCCAAAATCTAGTCCATAGGCTTCCATAAGTTCACTCATCAGGACAAAGAAAATGTTACAGGCATATTTAAAAATGTTCAAAATAACTGAACAGGTTTACTTCAACTTGTCCCAAGAGCCAGAAACACAACTCTGTTTAAAAAAAAAAAAAAAAGTAAAGGAAGGACAAGAGGTAACGCGAAAGCTCTTTTATAAAAACCACCAGTGAGCTGGTTTTAAAACTGAAAGTTTTTGTGTTTTTTATATGCATATATATAAATGTTACTAAATATAATAAAATAGTCTTCTATCGCAAATGGGATTAGCAAACATAATTTTAGACTATAAGATCTTGAAAATGACTTTATATAAATTAAATATTCCCTAAAATTTCGATGAATTAAACAAATTAAACTTTTATACTCTCAACAATATTTTCATAGAAACCAGCCCAACTGCTTTAAGAACTCAAGTTAACATTATTTAGGTAAATCTCTGGCAATAGTCTGTTCAATACTGTTAAACAGCTCTGTCTTCTGCATACTACACAGCATATGTTTTTATTCTACTTTGTCTGTCTTCCTAAACTTTTATAGGATTACTGACAGAATGAGCTAACATTATATCCACATTTGTATTAAGCCCAATTGAGTCATTATTCTGACAAACTATTTCAATAGTCATTATATTTTATAGTAAGTCAAACTGAATATAGTTTGCTGAATGTTTTAGTAACTTGAAACTTTGGATCATTTCTAAATAAGATAGAACACTGAAGTTTAGTTTTTTGCCTAATAAGTTTAGTTATTTTATGGCACTGAGAAGCTATAAATACCTAAGTCTATTAATGAACATACTCTTGCCAAACTAAAAAATTGAAATACCAGGAAGTATATGGCTATAGAAAGTTGTAAAATACGTAATCTAAATTATGTCAATCTAATACAAAATGTTGTAGATGACAATTCACAACTATCCTTCTCAGTTTTCCCTCTAAGACAGCAGTAACTGTATTCTAAGTTATAATTGTGAGACTCTACTAGGAAATACTAATAGGAAAGAACAACTTTGTATGCGGTATAAAGGATATGTTTTATTAAGGAAAAAGAAAATGAGTAACTGTTCCAGAATGAGAAAAAGGAAGATGTAGGACAAAATCTAAATGGATATAAATTTTTTTTAATTTATGATAAAGGAATTGATGACACATCATGTCTGAGGGTCATCATCATCTTTGAGCTTTGTATTCTGCAATGATTATACTCAAACAGTCACAAATTAGATGTAAAAGTTACTCCTTCAAAAAACTAATCTTCATTATGCTTAGAGATTTTGTCTAAAGCTTCTCTGAGCTGACTAGATTTGGGCAGGCATGCTACAAAAACTACCAAATTTTCTTATCAAGTGCATTACTTTCTGTAATAAAATTTCCAACAGATCTTTCACTTTTAAAATTATCATCAACAAGGTAATCACCATCATTTTAAATCTTTTATCATCTACAGCTTTTTATTTTATTCTGGTGCTTTCCTGAAAATACTTGCAAATCAGATACAGGACAGAGTTTAAAACAGACTGTTGTAAATAAAAGATAATTGCTAAAAAAGGACTATACCAAACACTCTTAGGCGCAAGCTTCTGACGGCATCATCAGTAGACTGAGTCAGGATTTCCAAAAAGCTAGTGGAGAAGCAAATGAATTCATAAGACTGCTAACCCAAGAACTAGCAGAACAAGAATTAATTACACAGGACTGAATAAACTGATGAAAGATGATTATGGGTTTTGCTCAAAATATTGCTGATACTTTAATGTCCTGAATTCGGGATCTACTTTCCTCTTTCCTCTTAAGCTATCTTTAACTTATTAACAATTTAAGCAGACCATGCTTTTGTAAAAGAAAATAAAACACTCAACCTTTAGTCCATGCCTGACTCGTCCACAAATCAAAATCTCCTAAGTACTCTTATTTTTATGGCAATCAAGTTATTGGCATGGATTCAGTAAGTCTGTCCTCCTACTTGGAAATACTGGTTATGCAACCAGTGTGGGAATGCCATATTTGAAAGTGATGCTCCTTTAATCAGGTAAGACCAGACACTTTTAAGGAGATATGGTCACCTTACGGAGGCACTGTTCACAAGCCTTGGGAAAACTGATATGGTACCTGACTTACCACAGAGTTCCCAATCTGACAGGTAAAGGAAGGAATGTTCCAGGCGTCCTGGAACATATCTCAAAGCCTCAGGAAAATCCATCGGTACTACAAAGGAAATCTGATAGTGAGTTCTTGCCTTCATGTCCTCAAGAGTTTTAAAAATTCAATCCAAGATTCTTCATAAAAACTTCCAAAAAGGAAACTTAAAAGGCATACACATACATAAATATCAAGTCATGTCTAATGATTTTTACAATATCCTGTTAAGAACTGATTGTGGAAAGGGGGGGAGGGGAGGGAAGGGTAAATCCCTGGGATTGCAAAAATGTGAAATTTACATATAAATTTAAAAAAAAAAAAGAACTGATTGTGTACTCCAAAATTGATGTTGAAATCCTACACCTGATGGTGGCCATGTCTTACTTACCAATGGAAACACACTCTAAGAAATATGTTGTTAAGGGATTTTGTTGTCCAAATGCAATTATTAGCAGTAGGTTTTGTAAGCTTATGAGCCATGATAAATGAAATAACCTAAGATTAAATCAGACACAAGGGAAGTAATGCTACCAAGAACCACAATAAACACCAGATGTGTGAAGCATAATATATTTTGAAACTGTAACAGTTCATTAGGTGATCAGAATTTAAGAACCACAGTAACAGAGGCAGTCCTGGATTGACAGAAATAGTGTTAGCAGGTCATGGTGGCACACGCCTGTAATCCAAGCGCTGGGAGGCAATAGGCCAGAGATCGCTTGAGTTCACGGGTTCAAGACTACCCCGGGCAACAGAGTGAGACCTGGTCTCAAAAAAGCAACCAGGCGTGGTGGCAAGCGCCTGTAATCCCAGCTACCTGGGAGGCTGAGGCCAAGGATCGCTTGAGTGCACAGGATCAGGACTACCCCGGGCAACATAGCTACACCTAGTCTCAAAAAAAAAAAAGAAATGGTGTTGGACAGCACATGACTGACTGTATTAGAAAGTAGGGCCAGGCCAGGCATGGTGGCACATGCCTGTAAGCGGCAGCCTAGGAAGCTGGGCCCAGGGATCCTGCCAGGGGCACACAGAGAGACCTAGTCCCCAAAAAATAGCTGGGCGTGGTGGTACGTGCCTATAATCCCAGTTACCTGGGAAGCTGAGGCTGAGGATTACTTGAGTCTGTGGTACCCCGGGCAACATGCGCCATGGTCCGCAGGCAAAAATAGCAAGACCTAGTCTCCAAAAAAAAAAAAAAAGTAGGGCCTTGGGAGGTATTTAAGAGTAAATGAAGCAGTGAAGGTGGAATCCTCATGAATCGGCCATTTTGCATAAAAAGACATACAGATGGCCAGTAGGTACATGAAAAATGTTCAATGACACAAATCAAGGAAGTGCAAACCAAAACAAGTGCTATCACCTTCCACCTATTATTAGAGGTATTATCAAAATAATAATAACAAAATGTGGTGAGGAAGGAAAGGAGGATACATGTGCAATGCTGTGGGAACATGAACTGGTACATACACTACAGAAAACTGTATGTAGATTCTTTATAAAAAAAACATAAAAATACCAGCAAGAACAAACTGTTCTGACCGAAGTTGCCCACCCATAACCTGCTGGGCATGTGAGCTTGCATGTAAGGATGTGAGGGTTGGACACCTAGGCATCCCCCTGCACTACCATGCCACCTAGGTCCACATCCACCCCCACTTTGTGAAGCACACGAGTCCCATAAAGTAGAGGGCAGTACTTCTGAAGGTGGTGCATACCTTGTATCCGGTTGAGATATCCAAAAGGAGTATAAACATGAGAAATTTGGGGGGAGATGTACTATGTGCTACAGGAGATGGATGTCTTGGAGGGCAACTTGCAATGCCGGGTCTAAACATCTATTCCCCATTAGCTGTGAGGTTCCCAACATACCACTGAATGAAGAGGCAACTGAGACATAATCATCAGTTTATTTCCATAACCTTGTGTATGTTGGTTATGTACATCATGTTTACTAATTATATCACATACTAGCTCTGGCCCTTAACTCAGTGAGTCACCAGACACAGTGTTCTTGAGCTAGGTAATATATTATTTTCTCATTGAAGATCCAGCACCCCACTCCCTCCCCCCCAAAATAAAATTAACTACAACTACCATATGATCCAGGTGCTACTGTAATACTGCTGCAATGAACACTGGGGGACTACAGGGAACCCTCTTAGGTATCTCTGACAGTGATTTCATTTCCCTTGGATATGTAGTCATAAGTAGGAAAATGTCTATTTGGATCTTTTGCCCATTTTTTAACTGGACTGTTGGGGGGGGGGTTGCTCTTTGAGTACTTCATATTTTTCAGAAATCAAACCCTTATCAAATAGATGATTGCAAATATTTTCTCCCATTACATGGGTTTTGTAGATGGTTTCCTTTGCTTTGCAAAAGCTTTTGAATTTGATGCAATCCAACATTGGTTTTTGGTTTCATTGTTAAAACTCAAGAAAACTACCAAGTCTGATGTCAGTAAGCTTCTAGCCTGTATTTCTTTCAGGCATTTTGTGGTATTAGGTCTTACATTCAAGTCTTGAATCCACTTGGAGCTAATTTTCATGTACACTGTTAAAAATCAGTTGCATGGTTTTTCTAACATCATTTCTAAGATAGACTATTCCACTGGATATTGTTGGCTCCTTAGCTGTATATTAACTGACCAGAATCTACACATGGGTTTATTTCTGGGCCCTCTATTCTAGTCCATTGATCTTTGTATATTTTTAACCATACTGTTTTGATTATTCTAGCTTTGTGCTACAATTTGGAAGAAGGAAGTAGTATGATGTTTTCAGCTTTGTCTTCTTTCCCAAGTCTGTTTTGGCTATTGGGGCATTTTATGCTATAGGGGCAATGACCTAAAAAAAAAAAAAAAAAAAAAAGTTTTTGGATTGTTTATTTCTGTGTAAATGTCAATGGAACTTTGACAGGATTGCACTAAATCCACAGATTGTTTTGAGTAGTATAGCAGTCTAAACAGTATTAATTATTCCAATCCATGAGCACAGAATCTTTCAACTTGAATCTTCCTCAGTTTGTTTATTAATGCTATATAGCTTTCAGGATATAGGTCTTTCAACTACTTGGTCAAAATCATTCATCAGTATTTTATTCTTCTGGATGCTAATTGTAGATGGAATTGTTTCCTAATTTCCCCAATAGTTTACTATTAGTCTATAGTAACACAACTGATTTTTGTGTATTACTTCCGTATCCTGCAACTTTACTGAATTTATTCTAATAGCTTTTCTTAATGGTCATTAGGGTTCCCTCTAATGTCACTTATAAGTAATAACAGTTTTAGTTCTTTTGAATTTGAATGCTCTTATCAAATGGTTTTTCTACCATCTACTGAGAGTTCACATGATTTTTGCCCTTCATTTCTGACAATGTTGTATACTATCTTGATTGATTTCCAACTACATGCCAAGAATACATCCCACTTGTTCATGGTGCATGATCCTTTACAATGTATTGTTGTACCCAGTTTTCTAATATACTTTCTAATATTTTGTTGAGGATTTTTCCACAATGTTCATCAGACATGCTACTCTGTATTTGCTTTCCTAGTGGCATCTATGACTATTTTTTGTCCCAGGGTAATGCTGACATTATGAGTATGGAAGCATTACCTCCTCCTCCTCTATCCTTTGAAAAAGGACTGGTATTAACTCTTCTTCAGATGGTTGGTAGAATTCACCAGTGTCACCAGATAATTCCAGACTTTTGTTTATCAGAGGTTTCTGGGTGACCGTTTCCTTGAAAAACATGACTACAGCTGATCATGTTCACTTCTATATTTTTATTGAGAATCTAGTCAGTAGTCTTAGGTCTGATATGAACTAATAACTCAAGAATTGACTTAATTATGTTTCTACACCTGAAATATAATTTCATTTCACACACTCAATGTTTTGGCCATTCCAAGTAAACAAAAACTAGAAAGCTGTATTACAGATAGCATCACAGCATCAAAATACCAGTAATTTTCACCCAAATAGAGCCCACACATACTTTATTTTCCAATTAATCTCATATCTGAATGTCTTGAGTCTTTTGTGAAAATAATCATTCCCACAAATAACTTATAAACAGGTTGAAAATTTAAAGTATATACTAATAAGTTTTCTTTATACTGATTCCTGTTATATTTTAAATATATTGTTATTTAAATTATAACATTTTATACAATGCCATAAAATATAAAATGTTATATTTTAAATAAATAACTTCAAGAATAAGTACCCTATTCTTAGGCTGTCTATCCAAGTTCTTTACTAAATTTCAAAGTTAATCATACGGAACAATGATGTCCTAGTCATTAAAATGAAGCTTATTTTACAGGACATAAACACTCTTGTACTAAGAATGACACATCCATACAGGAATTCAGTATAGCACTTGCCTATCCTGAAGGAAGAAATGCATCAACTGAGTTATTTATTTGTTTGTTTGTTTATAGGCTAGGTCTCCCTATTTTTGCCTGTGGAACCGCAGGCTCATGTTGCCCGGGGTACCACAGACTCAAACAATCCCCAGCCTCACCTTCCCAGGTAGCTGGGATTACAGGCATGTGCTACCACGCTCAGCTATTTTTTGGAGATGAGGTCTCGCTACGTGCCCCCGGCAGGACTCAAACCGGGATCCCTGGCCCCAGCTGCAGCCTTCTAGGCTGCCACTTACAGGCATGAGCCACCATGCCCAGCCCAGTTTGTTTTTAAATGATAGTAAAATTTTCGCTTAACCCTTAAATAAGTAAATGTCACAAATAAACTATTCCCTAGCTTACTTGTAATTAACAACTAAAGAAGTGCTAAAGTTGCAATCCTTTAAGAGTAAACTGAGTTTAGTGTGTGATGGCATCTTGTTTGTGTAAAATAGAAAATTTAGTAGCAGCAGTATTTTAAAAGTTGAAACCCCCTCCCCTCCAAAAAAGTTCAGAGCCCAATGATCTAAAAAACAGTGCCAACACCTAAATATTTCATTGGTATTTCCTAAGTATTAGTATTTTTTTTTTAAGTTAGCCATCTTAACAACAGCAACCATTTATTCAAAGTCTACTATAGACTGTGGTCTATACTATCCCCTCAAAAATATTCTCATGAATTGTTACAGAAATCTTGTCAGGTATTATTCCCAAACAATGGAAAAGGAAATGAAAAGTCAAGTAACCTGCCAAAGGCTACATACAGTAGTAGAAGATTTGAACCCAATTTATCAAGAAAGTCCATACCCTTCTGTTAGTGTCCCATGTCATCTTTTCTGTATATAAACTGGCAATAAAATAACTTCATGAAAATGGATTTTCTCAGTAGGTACCCATGACTGCAATCTGCGTTACTTGTTTTTTTAATGTGTTCAAACTATAATTTCAGTTAAATTTTCCAGTCATATACCACTATTACAACATCTTTTAATATTCAAAAATGAGTCATTTCTGATCACAAAGCATGGATAACTATACATGCTTATAACTGAACACTGTTTCAGTTCAGCATATGAAGACCCTCCAGTAAAAGCAAGGAAACAAAAGTCTCTGAAAAACTGAGTCACTGAAAAACACATTAGGCTTGATGACAGCAATGATTTAAACCTTAAAATTTCATAACCATTCAAATTACTCCCTGATCAGATGAGCACACCTAAAAACCAAGCAAATGAGCAGGGATAAAAATATCAAATTGAACTATATGAAAGTGTCATCAAGTACAATTTACATAAATCAACTAAATACTTAAAAGGTTTATCTAGAACAAGGTTCTCTCCAAAGTGTTTCTTAAAACAAATGTTCAGCAGCATGTTGAAAAAAACCTAGGACAAAATTCCATTGTCAAGTCTGGGAAACAGTGAGTTAAACTTATTACCCATGTTCTTCTACAGGTACTTCTAACTGGTTTCTTTATCTCAGGATTTCTCAGAGCCCTTAATGTGTTCACATGAACTATGAATCTCCAAAAGGAGGATTTACTATCCTATTGAAGAAAATAAAAATATGCATAAATTAAAAGATTTATCCAACGTCATACAGCAGCTCATGGCAAACCTACAACCAGAGCACTGTTCTACTCATTCCAGTTCCAAAATCATTCTATCTTCATTATACCTAACTGCAATGAAAAAACTTATCTAAGGATCCTTCTACAAATTATCAGTTGGGAAATATTAGTGGTTTCTTCAGATAATAGTTATCATCACCCTGCCAAAACAAATAACAAAATAGGTATGTCACAAAATTTTATAAGACGAAAGCCTCGCCAAACATAAAGTGACATATTTATATACAAACTATTCTAGTGGCATCCCAAACTTACATTTTCATAAAAAGTATCTTCTCTACAAAATTAGAGGTATGGGTTTTTTTCCTATTCCATATTTGGATAGAACTAAGAAAATAATTAGGATGTCAATCTAGACTGTGTAGTCCATCAATAAGAGCAGGGATGATGTCCACTGTCACCATCAGACCTACGGTAGGTATATCATACACTTTTGCTAAAATATTTAATACCTACTGTACTACTAATTTACTAAAGGCTCTCAATCAAGTTATAATCTGAATTTGAGTGTCCTACTTGCAAATGTAGTAGCTAAGTCAGATGATTATCTCTTCTACCTATAAGAATTCACAAATTATGTATAAAGTAAAACTTCAGCCAGGCATGGTGGCTCGTGCCTGTAAGCTTCAATCAATGAAGCAGCTGGGGCTAGGGATCGCAGTTCGAGTCCCACCGGGGGCACGTAGTGACACCCAGTTCAAAAAAATAGCTAGGCATGGTGGCGTGCGCCTGTAACCCCAGCTACCTGGGAGGCTGAGGCTGGGGATCGCTTGAGTCTGTGGTACCCCAAGCAACGTGAGCCTGAGGTTCCACAGGCAAAAACAGCGAGACCTAGTCTCAAAAAAAAAAAAAAAAAAAAGTGAAACTCCAAGTTCCCACCATATACAAAGCAATTAAATCTTTGATTGTGGATTGGTGTACAATGGAAAATTAAAACAGAATATAACATATGCAAAGCATTTTATATTCATGACTTCACTTAATATGCCCAATAAACCTGCAAATTAGTCAGACTGGTATTATCACCCATGTTCTTCTATAGGCAAAGAAAATAAGGCCCAGAGAAACTGATTAGACCAGAATCAGAGTTACTAAGTAGGAAACTTGGACTCAAAACTCAAGATTTAGTGTTGAAATCCCCAAATCTTTCCATTACATGCTGCTGTCCTCTGATGATCAGGACGGGAAGCTGACCAAATGATGAAAGTATTATTCCCTGGCTCTCAGCTACTGATTTAACAGCACTGCATACAAACATCTCCCAAACTCTCTCACCATCCCATTCTACCTCCCCATTAAAACTCCAACACTTCTATAAAGGAAAATGATGTTAACCCAAGAAATTAATCACATTTTTCCCCCTTGGAGTCCAAGGTTAAGTAATATCACTATTACAACAGAGGCTGACATTATCAAAGTGAAAAGAATCTAATTTATGAATAAAAGTTCTTCACATCAAAAGACATTTCAAATAATATGTTCTCACAATTATGTACTGTTAAATTCAAAGACCACCTTATACCATTATTATGCTACATTTAAAATGAGAGTTCCACTTTTGGAAACTGTTTACTAGTGGAAATGAGGCAATTTAAACTATTAAACTCTTTTAGGTCTTGTTACATAATACCATACTTCAAAACACGACTTCAAGTGCAATTTCTCTAAACTCCAGTAATGAACAAACCCAACTGTAGGCTCAAATTTGGTGTTAAAATAAACAAATAGAATTTACATCACACACTTGCCCTCCAAGGAACACAACTGAGCAACCTGAAGCATGCGGGGTTATGGATTTAGATTTCCCCATGCCACTTAACCAATCAGCTGAATCTCCTGTTTGTTAACTCTATCAACCTCTAGTCTTAAAATATTCACGTATCCTTATGTCAAGTTGTTTATCACTAGCAAAGTCCCATTTCAACAAGGAGAATGCTTAAGCAAACATACAACTATTAACTCAAGTATATGAAGTTGCATTCCATTCTCTGCCCACAGCACCATCTTTCTGGGGTTTACATGTGAAAACAGACAGTTCTGAATATAGTTACAATGAGTAGTAATTATTAAACATAACTAAAAGTAACATTCAAACATAATAATAAGGCAGAAGAGCAAAGAAAAAAGTTCCCTTTCAAATAGTCAATCACTCTCATCCAAAGTAAATATATACATAGTCATGGCATGTCTGTTTCATTCCTAGCACAAGATCATTACTTACTAACGCATTCTTTTCACTAAGTTTCAGAAGCTTTTTTAAAAAGTTTCGGAAGCTTAATGAAAGTTTAGCGTTTAAATTAACAACTCCAAATTTCCGTAGACTCCAGAGGTTCCATACCTGACAAGAACTGACCGTGAATACAAGTGAAAACCGGAATAAAACCAAAGCCACTACAAGCTAGTGCATCAATCAGTATATCTATTCAAGAGCATCAAACTCAGTCCCCACTCCACCACCACCGGGAAGAGCTGGAGCAAATCGTGCGGGCCAGTCAAAAAAACCTTAGTGAACAATGACAAAAGTCCCAGCGTCTGTGACAGCTTTGCAAGCCACTTCAAAAGAAACCACAGGTCCATCGCATTTATGAGGTTCTCCAAGCAAAGGATCAGAGAATGGCCTGTGCTATTGATCAAGGAGCCAAACTGTTTCCAGGGGTGCGCAGCAAATGCTAACTTGGGTCCCAGGACAGGCTTCTCTTGGTACAGGATGACTTTCTACTTAGTGCCAACTGTACACTTGCACGCTCCGAACACAGGGGCGAGTCCTGAATGCCGGGGAAGGGCGACAGGGCCAAGGCTTCTCTTTTATTATGGGCCGAAGTGCAGGCGATTCCCAGAACCTCACAATCCCTTCCAACTGTGCTCTCTCGCCCAGGCTCCGGAGAGCCCCAAGGGAAGCCCATTCGGAGTTGTCACCAGGCCTGGAAAAAGAGTCAGCGGGCTCTAAAAAGTTCACCGAAGCGACACAGGCAAAGCAGGGGCTTCAAGAGACAAATCGGCCACGGCGAAGCGGTCTGGGCTCACACCTCAAAATCAAAGTACAAAGACCCCCGCTCCCCAATGAGTCCAGGCAGGTAGAGGCGCAAAGACCCTCAGTCATCCCCACGGAACCGGGACGCCCGGGGGATCAGCAAGACCAGCAGCCCGAGAGGCGGCCCCGAGGTGTCCAGACCAGGTCGGGCACGCGAGGCGGGGGTCTGCATGGTGGCCCGGCGGAGCGCGCAGCCCCTTCTGCCGGGCCCCTTTCTCCTCCTTCCCCACGACCAGGCCTCTCCTCGCTCCTCTTTCCCTTCCTTCCCCTCCCCCCCGACACACACACTACAAGGCCACCCCCTCACCCCAATCCCACCAACTTTCCCGGGCCCCCGACGCTCCCCCACCTCTCAGGAGCACACAGAAATTGCAGGCCAGGAGGCTCCTCAGCACGGCCCCCATCTTCCCTTCTCGCGTTCTCTTCTCTCACCGGCGAGGGGCGGCCCGATGAGGGGGAGGCGAGGAGCCGGGGCGGCCGCCGCTAGGGCAGGTCTGCACGCTCATGCTGCCCAGCTTTCCAGCGAGAGAAGAAAGAAAGGGGCACGTCAGGGCTCCGCGCGCGCCGCCGCCGCCCTCTCTACCGCGCCGCTCGGCCCGGGGCTCGCGCGACGCCAGCGTCTGCTTCCATCCCGCCGCCTCCTCCCCCGGCGCCCCGCTTCCCCCGCGCAGCGCCTCATTCAGCCTCTTCCTCTCACGCAGCGGCGCAGGGATACGGCCGGCCGCCGCCGCCGCCGCCACGGGTCGTCGCGAAGGTCTCCCTGCGCGCGGCCGAGCCCCCCTCCCGCGGCGCCGCCCCGCGTGCCGTGAGGCCCGGAAACTTGGGCCGGGGCCACGGTCTCTCCTCAGAGACCCCGAGAGATCTGCCCGCCGAGCAGTGGCGGGCGGGAGGGGAAAAGTCCCCCGGCGGCGCATTCCAATGGGATTCTTTACCGGGCCGGCCGTGTCGGCCCTCCCCGCGGAGGGCGTGAAGCGACGTCGAACAACATCGGGACCGGCGTGGTCGGGACTACTTTCTGCGGCTCGGCCCGGCCGCCGCCTGCTCTGCTCTTTGTGCGGCCGGCGGCCGAGCCAGGTGGAGCTCCGAGGCACGCTGCTCCCTGGCTCGGGGGAGTAGGTCGGGGGCGGCGGGCCGGGGCGTTCAAGCCGCGCGTTCGGAGCGCCACGCGTAGCCCGACCCCGCGTGCTGAGCCCGATTTCAGCCTTGGACTTGGGCTTAAGCTTTTTAATATTTTTTTTTTAAAGAAAATAAAAGCTAAAGCTTCTAACACCCGCTTTAAACGTGGCTGTGGTGAAGACTGCTCAGATGCCAAATCAGACTGAGGTTTTTATTTTCTCCGGTTTCTGACCGACTGCTCCCAGCATGAATCAGAAAATAACTAAAGATTTCTAAACTGGCAGCTAAAATTCCAAGATAAATGCGTCAGCACCTAAGACAGAGCAAAGGGCTAATGGGACAGGACGGTATTTAGGATTTTATAAGTTGCATTTAATAATGGAAATGTTGTTCCTCAGCCTGAGGAGGAAAGCATTCCCCGGAATTTCACTACGTTTTTACACAGACTGCTGCTCCCAGTGCGTTGGGCGTTTCAGGACGTTCCCTGAAATCTGGTGGCAGCTTTAGAGGAGTTAAGCATAATGAAGTAAATCTGGAACGTTGTGCCCAGTTGTCACATGCCTTTACCTGAGGACAGATGGGTGAGAAAGTGAAAATCCTGAAGTGTCACTGGCATCTCAGTGACTTAGGAGTTCATCGTGTACTTGCACACAATACCAGGTCTGTCACCCCCAAAATACCCTGGGGGAAAGCTGGTTTGTTAATTTTGATCTTCAATGCGCAGAGAAGGAAATAAGGGTCTGAGAAGTTCGATGACCATTTGAGTAGTGAATAATAACATCAGCCAGAACTTCTGACTACAGATACTCGCTCCTAGCGAGAAATGCAGGCTGAAGCAGGTGTGCATAAACCATAAACCAACCAAGGGTGGAAGAAGCCAAATCACTTTTTCTGAATCTACCTGAGAAAGTCTAATCACAGGACACTGAAAGTTTTGTCTTCTGGCTTTTTCAAAACAAAAGGATAGAATCTAGTTTTGCAGCCTAGGAAACATACCGCTGTGAAAATGTTGGAGACATCAAGATGGAGTGAAGTCATGAGCTTTGGGATAAAAGGTGGATGGGGATCCAAACCAAACCAGTGACTAGTTATGTGGTTTGGGGCTTTATATTTAAATGCACTGCATCTCGTCTTTCTCATCTATGAAACCGGAATAACATCTCCTCAGACTTGTGGTCAGGATTAAATTAAATGATATTTATAGACTGCTCAGAATATAATAGGTGCCCAATTAATGACCATTGCCTTTCAGTCAACTCCTTCAAGGTAAATGATGTCAGAGTAACTTGAACTCCTTGGAAAATAATGGACAAGAGAAAAAAATTACATACTCAGAATGTTCCTTGCAGAACTATTTATAATTGGAGATAGGTAAATATGACACTGAAGAAATTAACCATTTGGCCGTCTCACATTCACATTTCCCTTTTCCAAAATCCAGGGAGGGGCTCTGACTGTGTCACATGATCCATTTGCAAAACAAAATTTTCTGTTTCTGAAAACAATCCTCTAAATTGTATTATTTTCAAAAATGGGATCTGTTCCTTTTTATAATAGAAAAACTGACTGCAACCTACATCTCTTTACTTAAACTGTTAGCCCAAGTAGGGGGATGAGATGTGACACAATACTGAAGAATGATAATTTGAGGAACAATACAAGACTTTGGAAAGATGTTTGTATTTAAACATGTGTTAATAACATGAAAGTGCATGTACATTTTAATTACAGTTATGATAAATATAGATACCTCAATAAATTAAATATAAAATTACCATATGATCCAGCAATTTCACTTCTGGGTATTTAACCAAAAGAAACAAAATATCACACCCCCATGTTCATGGAAGCATTATTTACAATAGCCAAGATTTGGAAGTAACCTAAGTGTACATCAATGGATGAATGGATAAAGAAAATGTGGTGTATGTATGTGTATACCATGGAATAATACTGAATTATCAGCCATTAAAAGGAAGGACATCTTGCTGTTTGTAACAACATGGATGAAACTTGAGAGCATTATGCTAAAATAGGTCAGAGAAACACCATGTGACCTCACTTATGTGTGACATATAAAAAACAAAATTTTAATTCATAGGCATAAAGAATAGATTGGTCGTTGTTGCAGGAGATAGGAGTGTAAAATGGGTAAAGGGTTCAAACTGGGGGTATAATTCAGTCAAGGGTCCATTAAACAAATATTCAGTGCCAGAACTGTTAAGTGCTGTAGATAAGCGAATGACATTAATCATATAACTTGACTTGGAAACCCTAACTAATAAAACCATTAAAATGTTAAAATTGTTATACTGCAGGTTTGTACCATATCTACATGGAATTAAGTGCAGAAATGCTTAAGTCACCCTGAACAGTTTAAGAAAGAAATAGCCCTAGAGATGAGGCTTGAAACCAAAGTCAGAGTTTGTTAGGTCAACAAGACTGATAAGGAATTCCAAGCAGAAGCACAGCAGGTGCAAAGGCACTGAATTATTAGAGAGCTTGGCATGTTGGGGATTTGGAAGTAGATCCATGTAACTGAAGCATAGAGTACTTATAGAGAATGTCAGGAAATAAGGCAAGACCATTAAGTAGGTATTGGATAATAAAGAGCTTTTTATGCCCTGCTAAAAAGTAGCATGTGGACAATGGAGACATTGTAGACATTGAAAGATTTTGCTCAAGGTAAAGAATTGATTTGCATGTTAAATAATTTCTCTGGCTGCAGTGGATAACAGAATGGAGGCAAAACAAAACTTGGGCTTTTTAGGGAAAGATTTTCACATCATTAGTAACTACAGATGTGGAGGAAAGCGTAAGAGGACTTGAATTATAAGTGGGGTGTGACAATGTGACTGATGGGTTGCAGTCTTGTGATAAACTTTAATGAGTGAGGACTGGCTGCTTACAGAAGAGCAAAGAAAATCATCTCTTGAGATGGGATCTACTGCTGAAGATGCTGTGAACATTGTTGAAATAACAGCAAATACTTTAGGGCATTACATAAACTTAGTTGATAAAGCAGTGGCAGGGTTTGAGAGGAATTACTCCAATTTCAAAGGATATTCTAGTGTGACTAAATTGCTATCAAACAGCATCACATTCTAGAGTGAATTCTTTTATGAAAGAGTTGATAAATGCAGCCAATTTTTTTCTTTTAAGAAATGGACATGTCCTCCCCAATTTTCAGCACCCACTTTGCTGATAGATCAGCAGCCATCATTAATTAGCAAGACTCTCCACCAGCAAAAGATCACAACTCCTTGAAGGATCAGATGAAGATTAGTGGATTGTTTTGTATGTTGTAACAAAGTAATTTTTTTTTTTTGACACTACGTCTCGCTATTTTTGCCCATGGAACCACAGGCTCACGTTACCCGGGGTACCACAGACTCAAGCAATCCCCAGCCTCAGCTTCCCAGGTAACTGGGATTACAGGTGCGCACCACCATACCCAGTTATTTTTGGGGGGGACTAGGTCTCACTACGTGCCCCTGGCGGGACTCAAACCATGATCCCTGGCCCCGGCCGCAGCTTCCTAGGCTGCCACTTACAAGCATGCGCCACCATGCCCGGCCTAACAAAGTAATTTTTAAGTAGTCTGGAACTAAACCAGGAATATCTTTGAGATGTGCCTGTAACTTAATATGGGAAGAGAGGAACCTCAAGTAACTTTGTCAGTAGACACCTAATGTTCTAGGATCTTTATTTGGCAAGAGAAATTGGTAAAGTGAATAATATATTATTTTTGAAAGCTAAGCATGGAGGATTTGAAAGATTGGGTACATTCAACACCCTTTAAAAAGTGCCCTTTTGGAGGAATCAGAAGTAAAAAATGTAATTCTTATGTGTAGCCCCAAGATCACACCTTAACGTGTAGAATAATAGAATGTTCTGTTAGCCAGGTACCCATTGCAATGTCTAAAAAATTTTAGAAAGCACTGAATGTAAGCAAGTCTGTTAAGACTGTAAGATTTTTCATCTGGAAGACCAGAGAACCTTTCAGAATGCCTTGGGGTGAAACTTGTCATAATTGTCATTACTGAATGAACAGAAATCAGATGCTCCTAAGACCAGTGATGGAAATTTTTAAAAGAGATTCATGTCTGTATCTGATGATTTTATGAATTCTAATGAAGATGACTTTATACCAAAAAGAGAAAAAAGTAGGAAGACCAGTAAGGAAGTCAGTTTATTCAGTCACCCTTTCATGGTGAATGGAATGATAAAGACAGAGGCACTGAGGGTTGCAAAAAGATAATGAATTTGAGGAAAATGAGATCAAAACAGCATGACTTGGTAACCTACCAGATTCGTGAACTGAGAGAGTGTCTCAGGTTAATTTCCAGGTTTCTAAGTTATGTACCTGAACGAAGTGAAATCCCATTTCCTAAGAAAAGTTATATATAAGAAGTATATGAAGAGCTGATAAGTCAATGTGTTTTTGTTGTTGTTGTTGTTGTTGTTTATAATATTGCCAGTGTCTGTAAAACATTCAGCTGCAAGATACCCAGTTTTGATAGAGAAATTTGGCCTCAGTGGAAGAATGGAGAACATGGATATCAGTGAAGACTGCAGGACACAGAATCCAGGGTATATATTGTGGAATATGGCACACTGATAAATAGTTATTACCAGACTTTTCTGAACAATGACAATAAGGAAGGAAAACTTCTCTAATTCTAGTACTGTTACTTTGCGATCAGTTCAGTTGATGGATTGAGGGCAGAGATCACAGCTGAAATCATTAACTTACCTAAGGAAAGAATAGAGCATTTAGTGTGAAAGAAAATACACACTTTTTGTTTCGTTTTGAGACTAGGTCTCGCTATTTTTGCCCACGGAACCGCAGGCTCATGTTACCCAGGGTACCACGGACTCAAGCAATCCCCAACCTCAGCTTCCCAGGTAGCTGGATTACAGGCGCGCACCATCATGCCCAGCTATTTTTTGGGACTAGGTCTCGCTATGTTGCCCCGTGTGGGACTCAAACCGCAATCCCTGGTCCCCGCCATGGCTTCCTAGGCTGCCGCTTCCTAGGCTGCCACCATGGCCAGCCAAAATACACACTTTTAAAAAAATTGTTTTATATTCAAAAGGGCAGGTTTATTATAAAAAAGGAGAGAAAAGTAAAGGACATTTGCATAGACATAAGTGAGTAGAAAAAGTCACCCCCAAAAGGGATAAGTTTTGATAAGAGAGGCCTTTAGGGCCACAGACTGGTCTTTGGAACGGTGCTGCCTCTGCTGCTTTGCAAAGGGAGGTTGGTGAAGAGAAACACCTGCGTAGTCACAGGTGGGCAGGAGAGCTGCCTGAATACAATATTTTTAAAACTAGAATCCTACCTGGAACTTACCAACATAAATAAAATTTTATAGAGATGTTCATGGGGATTTATTGTTTTTTTTAATAGAAAACAAATCGTTTCCCAAAAAAAGTGACACTTATATGGTTCAACCTAATCACAAGAACTTCAAAAGGGAATCACGTAGTGTACCCCAAAACTATGTCTCAGTCAATGATGTGAAACTGGAGTAGGTCCATGTCTGGAAAACTTCTAGCAAAATTTCTTTGACCCATTGTTTCTGTCAGTAACGTTTTTGTACTTTATAGATTCTTGAACTACCTATATAGCTTACTGTGTTTCCTCCTGTGTGGGAGAAAGAAGTTGCAACACACTAAGCACAAACTGGCCAGGGTCCTAGTATGAACTATGCACAGAATGACTAAAAGTGGCCCACACTACCTGAGGACTCATTATAACACTAAAATCCATGCCTCTGGCTGGGATTTGGCTTCCATTTTCTGAGCACACAACATATGATGAGGCATGTATAGCAACGGCATAGGTGCCACGGAAAAACCTCCTTCAGCTTCCAAGAAGACAGCCCAGTTGGGATGTTGCCTTGTTTACTTCTTGCCAAAGGCCTTGAACTCTATAAAAACCAAGTTAAGGCTTTAATCAGGGAGCTTCCTCTTAAAACAATAGACCTTGAGCTCTGTGCCTTACTTTTTCATGTATAACAAGACTTAACCTTTTGTCTCTGTTCCATGTTTCAAGTCCTTGTTATATTATGAATGATGGACCCTAGGACTCACCAATGTAGGGAACTGTGGCTTTCAGGTAACAGATGGAGAGCATGTTAAATGGAGGCCCCTTTCTACATCCTATGTGTGCAGTAGGCTACCCCATCTAGGTTTTTATAAGTATACGCTATGATGTTTGTATAATAAAATGCATTTCTCAGAACAGCATCATCAACAAGTAACACGATACTGAAGTTGGAAACACAAGAGTTTCATCTTTATTGTAGAATACAATTGTTTAAAAGAATTATAAAGATTTATAATCATGGGCTAGCTGTCAAATCAACTTACTAGAACTCTAAAAGATATTCAAAGGTTTGTAGTAAACAAGCAGTTTAAGTAGAAGAGGGTTTTCAGGTTTTAATAAATTAAAATCTGACACCTGGTTCCAGGTGCAGTTCATGTCAATGGGCTAGGTTCCTTGCTCTGTAAGTAGCAGAGGGTACCTTGTTCCCAAGGAATTGTGTTTGTCTGTTTTGAAGGACTGAGACAAAGGGCTTACCTGTGTTTCATCTAACTCAGGAGTCTCTCTAGGCTGAGTAATGACTATGTGGAAAAGATTTCTTAAATACATTGAAGGCAAATGAATAAATCACTGCCACTAAAGGTAAAGGATAGCAACAGGGCAAACAGTGGACAAATAGAAAGCCTGGGAGGAAAAATTGGGGGTTAATATGCTTGGGGAATGAGAACTCTGTGTAAACACAGAATCTCAAAAGTTATACACATGCCTAGCACTGGACACATCCTCAGAAAAGGCCTTAAGTTTCCACTGTGGCTGATCTTTAGCCTTAACACTAGCTTTAACACAAGTAGGAGTAAAGTTAAAGCAGAGTTGTAAATGGTCTGGCTAGGCATTGAAGCATTTATGACAACACTGAGCTGATTTGCAATGACCTGGAGAGAAATGATGGTAGTGGTGGTTGTTTTTGGCTCCAGAAATTTAAGAAAATCTTCGTTAACTTATTAGCTGGCCTCTAAGCTAAAGGAACAGAGGTTTCAGAGACCACACAAGACAAAGAATATGATCTTTCTGAAAATAGTTTTGAAAAGTCTCCAAAGTAACAACTGCCATCCACAACAAGCAGCAATAGCAAATCTTGGGAAGGAGAAGATTTTGATTTCCAGAGTTACCACATATTCAAAATATCCAGCACAAAAATTTTGATGAAAGAGGCAACACCATATAATGGAAAAGAGAAAACTGCAACAAATGGTGCTGAGAAAACTGGACAGCCAGATGCATAAGAATGAAACTACTATCTCACTCAATACCCAAAAATTAGCTCAAAATGTATTAAGGACTTGAATGGAAAACCTGAAACTTTACAGTAAAAGAAAATCTAAAATAAACCTAAAAGAAAACCTGCACAAATCTAAACATGGACTTCAGGAATGTCTAAGAACTCCTCTACAAAAATTTTTTAAAAAATTTTTTAAAAAGAGCCAGATGTGGTGGTTCATGCCTGTAATTCTAGCTACCTGGGAGACTGAGGCTAGCAGTCACTTGAGTCCACAGATTTGAGACAACCCAGGGCAAGATAGCAAAACCTAATCTCTAAAAAAAAAACAGGACTACATCAAGCTGAAGAAGCTTCTGGGCTGAAAGAAACTACCATTGAAACAAAACATAACCCACCCTGCCAACTGGGAGAAAACATTTGTAAAGCATACATCTAACAAGGGGCTACTATCCAAAATATCCAAATTCTTGGGCAACTCAATAAAAAAGATTAACACAGTGAAAAAATGAGCAGAAAGCCAAATAAGTTTTTTTGTGTCTCCAAAGACATATAGATGGTTAACAGGCACATGGGAAAATGTTCATCATTATTTATTACCAGGGAAATGCAATTCAAAACCACAATGAAATACCACCTCACACCAATTAGAATTGTCCATATTAAAAAGACAGAGGCCGTAAGTATTGATGAGGGTATGGAGAAAAAGGAATTCTTGTACACTGTTGGTGGGAATGCAGATTAACTTGGCACTTATGGAAAATAGTATAAAGGTTTCTCAAAATATTAAAAACCCATACAACATATGAGCTAGCAATTCCACACCTGTGTGTGCGTGTCCAAAGAATGCAAACACACTAATATGAAGGGCTAGGTATACTCCTATGTTCACTTCAGCACTGTCTACAATAGCCAAGCTATGGAAACCACTTAAGTGTCCAAAGACAGATGAGTGGGTTATATATACACAATGAAATACTACTCAGCTATGAAAAGAAAGATGAGATCTTGCACTTGGGGCAAATGGACAGAACTGAAGGAGATTGTGCTAAGTGAAATAAGCAAACACTGGATGATTTCACCTATATCTGAAATATAAAGAAACAAAGCAAAGCAATAGTCACAATTTAACCAAAGCAAACCCTAGAAATTGACTCTAGAATTGAGACTGAGGGGTGAGGGTGGGGCTGGAGAGTAAATGAGGAAAAGGATCCAATGGAAAAATCGGCTGTTGTGTCACAAGGACACTCAAGTAGTCCAAAGGAGTGGTCCGTGTGGTAAAGAATGGAGACCTTCTGCCAATAATCAAGTGAGTCATCTTGGAAGGAGGTCCTACAGCATCGTCAAACCATCAGATGACAGCCGTGGCTGATCTCCTGACACCAAGATCATGAGACAGTTCCAGCCCAACTGACCTGCTCCTAAATACTTGTCCCACAGGAATTATCTACTAAGAAATATTTTGAAGATAATTACTACATCATGCTAAGCAACTAATACAAGTACAAGGAAGAGAGGTCCTTTGGACTGAGACATAGTCATGTGTGGAAGGTGACAGGGAAGGGAGAAAGGAGCAGGAAAATGCTTGGACAGTACATATATATGATCGTTGACATCACTGCCATTTTCTGGCTTTAATGTTGGCATTGTGATTGTGTTAGACTGAGTCCTTATTTGTAGGAAAGGACAGTAAGCAGTACTTAAGAGTGATGGGGAATGAAATCTGTACTTATTCTCAAATAGTTAAAGACAAAATGTTCTTAAGACTGATTTTTATTATTTTTTTAAACTCTGTCAAAATAAAAAAGTAATAAAAGTACTTAAGCTGTTTGAAAGATAAATGTGTTATAAATATAAGGTTTTATTATTTAAATCCAGAGAGCCCTATAACATATTTTAACTTGTAGAGTACCCTCTTGCTTTTCTCCCCATTCAAGATGACTGCAGTTCATTCACAAAGTTGAATGGAATCTCAACATATAAATGCCTAATCACTTTCTTTCATCTTTGGCACAGATAAACTGGATTTCCCCGCATGGATGAGTCACCTGATAACAAATTTCCCAGCTTAAATAGGTTTAGAATTGCACCATTAATAAAGCAACCTTATAAACTGTGTCACTGATTCAAGATTTATGGTAACAATATGTTTTTAGCATTCAGTTTGGTTCTCAAAAAATACATTTTTGTTTCATGCTATAAAAAGTTTGTCTGATGTCAAAGAGGTTGTTATGCAGTTATGGTATAATAAACCCCTCCCCCACTTCTCACTCCCAAATATCAGACAGCTTGAAGAGTGTTTAACTTTAATCTGAATTGTAAAACACTACATTCCTTCAGTTTTTCCATGAACTGAAATGAAAGAAATATGCAATTGCTATTTTGAGGGCATATGTCTAGTAAATAAAACATGTCCCAAACTCCCCACCCTGCAACCTTGCCGTTTCTCTTTTCTTTCCTTTCTCTTTCTTTTTATTTTTTTAATCATGAACAATTTTATATTTAGATTTAACCAGCTGGACTCAGTTTAGATGATCCCAAATTTGTTGGCAGCTTCCAAAGCAACCTCGTAAGGAGCCAGTTGAACATATGCCTTATCTTTACCAGGTGTGAGTAGGGTGCTGACGTTGGCCATGACAATGTTCTAGAGCTGCTTCATAGCCTGATTTATATCCACATTGAAACCAAGTGTGTTGTCTCCTCTTTCCATGACTTACTTGGTGGTCAGGGGAAACTTGATGACTTAGAAACCAAACTTGCTTCATCTGGGGGCACTCTTCTGAGACTCTTTGGGTGTTTTCCAACTGCATTGTTTCAGGCCATTGGAAGTAGAGTGATACACAGATCTTTGATTTCCTTGTGGCTGTGAGTGCCTTTCAGCACTGCTTTCTTGGCCTTCAAAGCATTTGCTTTTGCTTTGGTTACAGAAGGGGCAAGGGTTTCCTTCTTTCATTGTGAGTTTCTCCATCCTTGCCTTTTTGCCACCAGGAAAGGAGAAATTCTTTTCCCTTCACTGTGTCAGAATCTATTCAACTTGGAGGCATGTAAACTAAATTTTTGTCTTGGAAATAAAGAGAAAAATCAGTCCTATCAAAATTCACTTTATTGGGAAATGTTCAAGCAGATTCCCTAAATGAGTGATTCTCAATAGTGGGGGAAAGGTGCAGATTTTTTGCCTACTCCCCCCGACTTTTGACAATGTCTAGACACATTTTAAGTCCTCTAAATTAGAGGTAGGGAATACTGCTAGCATCTTGTGGGTAGAGGCCAGGGGTGTTGCAAAACATCCCACAATCACAAAACAGTCCCCACAAAAAAGAATTATTAGTGCTAGGATTGAGAAACCCAGCCTAACATGAATGTAGAGAAGACAAATGACTATGGAGGGGGGAAAAAATCAAGAAACATTAAAGCAAAATTAAAGAATACCCAATGACCTTTGATTTTCAAACAAATGTTAAAAGATACATATTTTTAGGAATTAAATGACTATGTTGTAGCCATTTCAGATATTACTAAGAAGTAGTTAAGTTCATTTTGAGTTTCCCCATAAATTACATTTTTATTTTTATTTGCCAAGCAGTCTTGAGTCCCTCAGAATGTGTCAGGCACTGAGGAGATGGATACATTTCTCTTTCCCTGGAGGAACTGAGTCTTGGTGGAGATTCCTTTAAATAAAACACAAAGGACAGGAGTTAAAAGGGCAAGTCAATGATTTATAGTGGACCTTCTCTAAGCCAAGTACTCTGCTTATCTTGAGTAATTTCATATCTGCTCTCTCCAGTGAGTCTGGTTGCAGTTCACAAAAAAAAAAAAAAAAAACCTGGGAGATTAATAACCAGAGCAAACAAGTATGTGTCAGGCACTGTCCTCAGTGGTTTTTTTTTTTTTTTTAATGTATTAACTCATTTTATCCTCAGGACTTACCTTGGAAGCAGGTCTTAATACGACCACCGCTATATGCACATGTGGACACTGAGCGGCCATTTCCCACAATGGCACCTGGCACCAGAATCTATAGTCTTGACCAACCACCCCACTACCTTGCTTATGTTTTGCCTAGAGAAGTTAACGCAGATCTGAGCATAAAATCCAATGTTACTGTCTGCTATATGATAATATAAATATCTCTACTCATGATGACTGCCTCTGGCTGGGCAAATGAAAGTAGACTTGGCTTTGCAGACAACCTCTGAGCCCACATTGGAAATCTAAAGAGGAAAGTCCCAAAAATGAACAGCACAGGAAGATGCCAGCACAAATGCTTATTTTTATAGTTGGAACTAATGTATGGGGGAGAAACAACTAAAGAGAATCTGGAGGTGGGGGACAGGAGGACTGGAATGGGAATCAAGAAATATGAGCTTTGTCTCATAAGCAAAAGTGAAAAAATTGAAATTAAATGTATTTTTTCCCTTACATTGTTGCCCACTTTTGTATAGTAATGGTTTCTCCCCTCAGGTGTAGTCCCTGTAGTTCTCCCACCACCATAGCAGCTCTGATCCATCACCACAGTTCCTTGTGCTCTTTCCTCCCCCTGTTTTGGCCCATTTTCCACCCCTTCCCCTGATATATGCCTCAGATCTATGATGAACTTAGAAGTTTTGTTTTTTCCTGAACCTTCATTCAATTTCTCTATACTCCACATTTAGTGAAGTCATTTGATATTTACTTTTTTCCTTCTGACTTACTTCACTGAGCATAATCCCTTCCAGCTCCATCCATGTTGCCACAAATGGTATGAATTTATCTTTTGTAGAGTGCTGAGTAGTATTCCATTTTGTGTATATACCACATCTTCTTGATTCACTCATCTGCTTTTGAGATATTTGGGGCATAGTACAAGCAAAAGGGAATTATTAAAAGCAGGTATACCTTCAAGTAGCACCATGTGGCAGACAGCAGAAAGGATCTTGAAGAGCTACACCATGCATTTGCCCTACAACAAGTTCCTGATGTGCTCAGTCTAACTATCTGCCTCAGTTACTCCTGAGCAGGTGAAAGCTGAGCAGTCTGGTCTATTGTAGTCCAGGAGTGCAAGTCTGCACCCAGGAAAAAAGAACATTGCTTCAGAAAAAAAGAAAAGACCAGTGGCCAAAACATGGACCAATGGCTTGCAGTGCAAGGAATTGGAGAGATTGGAGCAGGGGAGGGAGAAAGGGTGGGTAGGTGGGAGTTAAGGGATACAATATGGAAGGAAGGGCCAAAACTAAGGGGAACAGCAACCATACAACCATGACCAATATTGTATGAAAATTACAAAATAAAAATTTTTTAAAAGCAGGTGTACCTTAACTTGATATTAATTTATATGAATGCTGAGAACTGTATTTTGAAATCAAGAACAAGTCTTTATTTGTCTTCATGGCCCCCTCTTGTTCTTTTTAATTTCACTTTACCTGGTTCGAATATTCCTACTGTGGGAAGAAAAGGAAGGATCTGGATGCCCTCTGCCTTGGCAATTCTCAGTTTGCAAGCCCATCAAGCCAACCACAAACAGGTGTGGTCAATGATGATGTCGCGTCAGCGAAAACCAAGAAGCAGCATGATGCCCTTGTGAGCGAAATTGCATTCCCTAGACTGATGTGGTTGGCTGCATTTTGAGTGTGATAGTGGTCCTATTAGTAAGACTCATAGAGTACTTAATAGTTTACCAAGCTTTTTTTACACACACTCGGCTGTTTGATCATCAAAAAAAAACCAGGAGGTAGGTATTATCCCATTTCACAGATGTGGAAGCTGAGGCTTACAGAACATGTGTGAGTAAGCAGACACAATGAACTCAGCTCTCCAGACTTCAAGCCTTATCCTCTCTCCTTGTCTTCCTACATTTCCTTCTCCTCTCATTAACATTGTCTCTTTGTATGTGTTTTAATGTTCCAGTTTGGCAGCACAGCAAAAGCCAAGAGACTGAATTTCTTTGGTAAAAGGCTGACCCACCGGGTCTGTCTTTGCAATGCAGTCCTCTAAGACTTCCTCAAACATATTCTCTTGCACTTATTGTCTGGTAGATCCTGACAAATCAAGTGGATATTTCTTTTCTTTGCGTACATGATCTCTGCTAAGTTGCTTTGATCCTTAGTGTGTCCAGCCATCCTAATTTGCCCAGAATCGAGGGACAGAAGATATCCAGTGCTAAAACAACACTGGAGAATGTCTAGAGTTGGTTGCATTAGAGCTCCCTCTCCAGCTACCTAATCTGCTTTCTCAAACTACAATCTCTGCATCCCAGCATCTGCTGTCCTACTTCTTTGATTATGCTATTCTTTTCATCAGAGGAATACGCTCACCTCTACCTCTCCTAGAAAACACAACTGAGCCTACCTTTCCTACATACAATGTTCAAAAGTGCAGTAATTAATTTCAGGAGATCTTCCCTGACTTAAATATTTTTTTCCTCGTGTGTTTACATATTACTCCATACAGGTCTCTGACATACCTCTTAACTGTGTTGCTTAAATCATGTGTTGCTTTGGCTGCCTTCAGCTTATGTTCTACTTCTTTGCAGAGCATCCATTTATCATTGTCCTTATAGAGCTCCTGGAATGTAGCTGACAGATAATAAAGATCAAAAGTTGAAGAACTCTGCTGGGCATGGTGGCACATGCCAGTAAGCAATAGCCTAGGAAGCCATGGCAGGGACCAGGGGTGGTGATTCGAGTCCCGCTCGGGGCAACGTAGTGAGACTTAGTTCCAAAAATATAGCTGGGTGTGGTTTCACATGCCTGTAATCCCAGCTACCTGGAAGCTGAGGCTGGGGTTGGGGATTACTTGAGTCTGTGGTACCCCGGGCAATGTGAGCCTATAGTTCCACGGGCAAAAATAATGAGACCTAGTCTAAAAAAAAAAAAAAGTTGAAGAACTCTAAGAATTTTTTTTTTCAGTTTCCTTCCACAGACTTCTTGCTAGAGAAAAGAGGTCTCCTCAGGGCAACAAGGTAGAAGACTCAAGAAGTGGGTGGAGAAGTAGAGGGTTTGACCTTCCTTCTAAGTGGTATAGAATTCTTGTTTCTAGCAATGGAAAGTCATTAGTGGAGCAGGAAAGAACAAAAATAATATAGTCAGTGATGTTTTACTATGAACTCAAAAAGATCCTGAGCAAGAAAGACAAAACATAGGTCATTGAGCTCTGTCAAACAGAAATAAAGATGGTGCACTACAGACCTCTTTGTTTACCTAGAATTCTAGAAGGCTCTCCTCAGAAACAGAAGCCCCTCAGAGTTTACCTGAGCCTACAGTTATACCTGGCTGGGAGCAATGAAGAGCAAAGTAGAAAATATTTCTTGACAGGAAAAATTCAAATAAAGCTGACCTTTGAAAAACTCATGGATTAAGTGGTGTCCACCATCCTGTCATCAAGAATGCTCATGTAACCTTTCCCAAAAACTTAATTACAGTCAACCCTTGGTATCCAAGGGATGACTGGTTTTAGTTACCCTAAGGATACCAAGATCCAAGGATGCTCAAGTTCCTTATAATTGAATCTTTGTATCTGAAAGTTCCAAAGTTGACTGACTGAATTTATAAACACAGAAACCCAAATGAGAAAAAACTTCTCACATAAGTAGGCATTCAGATTCATGCTGTTTGAGCATCAAAAGGCACTCACAGGAAAAGCTGTCCTCTTATACTGCTGGTGGGAGTCCAGCCACTATAGACAGCTGTGCGAACAGTCCTCAAAACAGTGAAAACGGATCTACTATACAGCTCTGTCTCCCATGTTAAAATCCTCTCTGCTGTTCTCAGTAGGTGTAATTTTCCTTTTTCTTGTCAGTTTAATCCATTCTTTGTCAAATATGTCTTGTTAAATGGCCATGTATGGACTCCAAGAATTATATATTAGGGGAGTCTGCGGCTTCCCTATTAACTTTGAATGATCTGTTTACCTCTGTAGATATCCTAAGGGAAATTGGTACAAAATAAATAGACCCATGGTATTTTTAACTCCAAATGGGGGGGGCGAAAGAAGGAAAACTTAAGTTCCTCTATGTGAAAATGGGAAGAGAGAATGTTTTTTCAAGAGTCTACCTAAGAAAAAAGAAAATAAATAGATCAGTTCTTCATTCTCCTTCAGTCATCCCAGATGCAATCATCTATTTTTAATACATACCCAGAATATAAAATAAGTTGGGTATTTATGGACTTCATAATTATTTTTCTCTCTTTTTACATTGGATTTTAAACTTTTTATTTTTCATGAACCAGTGAAGAGCAATTCCATTGCTTTTGTAGCAGATACTCTGAATAGTGTGTAGGTGCTACCAACATGTTCTGTCAGGATGCATTAGGCTGCAAGAAACATGACTGAACAAAAGCAACTCAGATCCTCAGTACTGAAACTGTGGGCTTTGGAGCAACAATATCAGCATCACTTGGGTGTTTGATAGAAATGCTGTTTTAAAGCAGAATGCACTTTGCAACAAGACTCCCAGGTGATGCCCAGGCACACTAAATTTTGAGATACACTAGTGCAAACTAAATAGGTGTGTATTATTTCACATAATAAGACTAGGCTGGGCATGGTGGAGCATGCCTGTAAATGGCAGTCTAGGAAGCCGCGGCAGGAACCGCAGTTCGAGTCCCACTAGGGACAACGTAGATGACCTAGTTCCAAAAAAATAGCTGGGTGTGGTGGTGTGTGCCTGTAATCCTAGCTACCTGGGAAGCTGAGGCTGGGGATCGCTTGAATATGTGGTACCTCGGGCAACGTGAGCCTGCGGTTCCATGGGCAAAAATAGCGAGACTTAGTCTAAAAAAAAAAAGAAGAAGACTAGAGGTAGAGGTTGATCATTCAAAACTGGTTAATTCTATTGCAAAAAGAATGTTTTTGACAGGTGCTTTTAATCTTTTGCTTTGGTTTCTTTAATTGCTGTTTTTTTTTCTCAGAAATAACTTCATTGTAATAAGATAGATTTATTTGTTTGTTTGTTTGTTTATTTATTTGAGACTAGGTTTCGCTATTTGCCTGTGGAACCGCAGGCTCACATTACCTGAGGTACCACAGATTCAAGCGATCCACAGCCTTAGCTTCCCAGGTAGCTGGGATTAGAGGCGCGCGACACCACACCCAGATATTTTTTTTGGAACTAGGTCTTGCTACGTGCCCCTGGCGGCACTCAAACTGGTTTCCCTGGCCCCAGCCGCAGCTTCCTAGGCTGCCACTTACAGGCATGCGCCATCGTGCCTGGCCTAAGATATAATTTTAAACTCTTTATTAAAATAAAATAGGGTGTGGTGAGGCTGGGGTTGAGCCCGGGCGCCCGCGCCCTCGCCCTCCGCAGCCAGCCACGATGGCGCGGTCACCACGTCCTGCACGCACCCACTCCACTCGCCTTTCGAGGTCGGGTGGGGTGGAGCTGGGGTCAGCCCGGGGAGCTGCCGGGCCCCACCACACATCTGAGCCCTGTGAAGAAACAGGGTGCTTTGTGGGGAGGGGGGGAGGTCTGCCACAGTCCCCTCTGGGTTTGCCTCCAACATGAGAGCCCCAATCAGGAATAATATCTTAAGATAATTATTCATCCACAGAAACCAAATGGGTGAGGTACTGGACGAAATGTGCCACCTGGGCAGGACTCAAGGGGAACAGGGCGAGTACCACACAGCACTGAACTGGGAGAACAAACAAAATACAACGCCTACAATGCCACAGAGGAGCTGTGAACAGAAACTTGGCACAGAGGAGCTTGTCAATAAGGGCACTGCACACCCTCTTTGTTTAGAGGGAAGATACTGCCCAAAGCCGCGCATGGTGGCTTGTGCCTATAAGTTTCAGCCTATGAAGCGGCTGGGACTAGGGATCACGGTCTGAGTCCTGCTCAGGACAACACAACGAGACCTAGTCCCAAATAGCTGGGCGTGGTGGCACACACCTGTAATCCCAGCCACCTGGGAAGCTAAGGCAGGGGATTGCTTGAGTCTGTGGTACCACGGGCAACGGGAGCTTGCCGAATGGCAGTGGCCCCACAGCAAAACCCCATCGAGGAGTCCTACCATCAGCTGATGGCTGTCCCTTGGAGGATCTGCTCTTCCAAAACATACGGCTAGAGTCATGCCCCCAAAGCCAAAGACCCGAAGCATAACTGAAGGAGCAATAAAATGTTGCACAAACTGAGGAGATGAGACCCATCAAGAAACAAAAAACAATCATACAAGCCAAAGGTGCTCCAAAAGCAGTACAGGAACGATAAACAGCAGCTCTACCAAGTCCCGGGAAATCGCACCCTCACCAAGGATGAGGAAATGGGTCCAGAAAAAAAAACAAAAACCAAAACCAAAAACTAAAGGGCTAAACATGGACAAACAACAAAAAGAAAGGAGGCAAAGTGACCAGAGGAGATGTGGTGGTGGTGGTGGGGTATTCCCATGGGCATCGGCAATTATACAACCATATATTGTAAAATATCCAAAAATAAAATTTTAAAAAATTTTAAATAAAAAATAAAATAAACACCAAGCACCGTATTTCCATGAAAATTGAATTCAAAGGCAGGACAATCTCTTCTTGTATTTCTTCTTCTAAAGAAGAAAAAAAATATATCTCAGAAGGCTTCTCTTCTTACACTCCAAACTTATGTCTCATTGGACAAAACAGAGTCATAGACTTGTCTTCAAACTAATCACTGGTAGCCAGCAAAAAGACTATGAATGTTGGCTTAAAGCAGGCATACCTCATCCTTTGAGGCGAGAAAAGGAAATACCAACTTCCCCTGAACCGCTGAATCCAAGTGAGAATCTATTAGTAAAAGAGATTAATTTCTAACCTGGTATATTATAAGGGATAAAGTAACATTATTATTATTTTTTTTCTTTTTTGAGATTAGGTCTCACTATTTTTGCAGGTGGAACCGCAGGCTCACATTGCCCGTGGTACCACGGACTCAAGCAATCTCCAGCTTCAGTTTCCCAGGTAGCTAGGATTACAGGCACACCCAGCTATTTTCTGGGACTAGGTCTCACTATGTTGCCCTGGGCAGGACTCAAATCGCGATTCCCAGACCCCATCACGACTCCACCACATGCTGTCGCTTAGAGGCACGCACCACCATACCTGTAAGGTAGCATTATTAAAGAGAAGTGAAAATGAGTTAAGGGAGCAATAGAGAGATATGGAAAATATTGGTAATAAAGAACATTTTCATATAAATGTTCTAGATGTAGAACCTTGAATACCAACCCCTACACAGTCAAAATTCCACATAGAACTTTTTAAATAATTGGTAAATAATTTATTGGTAAAATAATTTGGTAAAAAACTTCTTGCTATCCAATGGGGGAAGGATGAGTTCAGGACAGCTCTCCACTCCCAACTCAATGTAGAAGTAAAGACAGAAAAAGATCTGGGTGTAAGTGGACCTGTACCATTCCAACCCATGCTGTCCAAGGGTCAAGTGTATTGAGAACAGATATTCAATGATGCCAAACCTGTGCCAACTAATGAGTTTGACAAACGAGTAATCTGGTGATCATTGTGTGACCAATCATCTTTATGAACAATAACATGGCAGATAGGAGACAGAAGAGAGATGGCAGTACATTCAAAAAGAATATGTGATGAGGAAATGAAAATAGCCATCATAAACAACTTTAAAATTTGCAGGCACAAGAGGAAAACAGAGCTATGGCTAAAGGTGGCTCTGTCAGGACAAGGTGTTTTGTCAACAAGGTTTAGAGAAAGAGTGACATTGGACAATAAAGCTTGACCCTCATAGCTAGTTATTGGGGGAGGGGTGGGTAGAAAGAGAAAGGAGACAGAGAATTTAATTCCTTCTGTTAGAATGTGATGGTAATTTCTGTGGATGGAAATGGGACAAGTTGGAAACTGAAAAAAATAAAAATACAGTTGATGGAAAAGATCTAATATGGTAAAGGAAAAATATAAGGACATTGTAGGTGATATTTCATGTTGCTTGAATTTTACTACTTCTTTCCCAGAAGTTCCCAGAAAAAAATGGCTAGATCATATATTTTCATATCTCATGAGCCTATATTAAGTTATGGTTCTGAACCAAACACGGAATCAACCTAGAGACACTAATTATCCCTTCTTTCCCACACTTTCCTTTTCCATTTAGCAGAAGAACCACCACTTCCCCCCAGTTTTAGCTGAGAACATGGTCACACGCCAGTTTCTCTTTGACTAGACGTTGACCATGTGGTTAAGTTCAGGTCAGAGGGTTGGGAGGAAAAGTGATGTGTGCAATTCTAAATTGTCTCCTTAAAAATAAAACTGCTTCCTGTGAACTTTCTTTACTCCTCCTGCAGCAGAAGCTGTGGACTTGGAATCAAATTGGTCTCAACCACATCAGGAGGATAGCAGCTTAGAATACAGTGATAGAGTAAATGAAATGAAGCTGCTTCTTGGTGATAGGATGAAAATCCCCAGTAACCCTGAAACTCTGAGCACTGACTTTCACAAAATGAAAAGGGAACTCCTGTTTTATATGGAGCACTCTTTTAGGAATCTGTCTCCATAAGTTAGTGTTTGTTCAAGTTGATCTACAAGGGGGAAAAGATGAGTTGATTTCGCTCTCTCAGTTCCATTGGCCAAATCTAAGGGACACAGATCGGCTGACCTTGCCTGAAGCACACCAGCCTTTCAGAGGAAGGTAAACCTGTGAATAAAAAATTGAGATTCTTTTCAATGAAGAAAAAAAACTGGGATGAAGAGGCAGTGGGTAAAGTGGATAAAAGGGATAAAAGTTTTGGAGGTGGTCATAACATCATATGTGGAAAATGCAAATTGTGCACATGAAATCTACATAATATTATTCTCCAACATTATGTTAATGAAAGAAGCCAGAGAAGGAGGAAGTGGAAGAGGAAAAGGGTGGACATTCAGCAATCAAAAGCAGAAACTGTTCATGTACCCTAGAGCAGGATTTCTCGACTTTGGCACTACGTTATTTGGGGCTGGATAGTTCGCTCCTGAGGTGAGGGTTGTCCTATATATTGTAGGATGCTTGCAGCATCCCTGGTCTCTATCAACTATATACCCCTTACCACTAAGTAAAAAATGTCTCCAGATGTTGACATAATCCCTTGGGGGAAGGGAGAAGTGAAAAGTCTCCCCTGGTTGAGAACCACTGCCATAGAAAGATCTGGCAGCTCTAAGTCCCTTTTTCTTGGATGATTGGAAGATTTTCTTTTATAACAAAAATATACAATGCTCACAAAGAATGACTTTATTCCAGCATTCAGCAAGTAAAATCTAAACTCTTAAGCGAGGGTTACAAAAACTACCTTACTTATCTCATGTATCTACACATACTGGTCTAGTGATTCTAAATTTCTCACTCTCCTCAAAGTTATTGTACACTTTTCCTTAATCTTACAAGATCTGATTTACTATCTATTGTGGGCCTGTCTGAAAATGGGTTCTTAGTGTCAGTCTCCATGAGAAAGTTGGGGGAGCTCTGTCTTGAACTTCAGAATATTCTTTTGAAATTCCTTCTGAAACTTTTTAGAGTTTAGAGGAGAGGGTAATCCCAGACTCTGCCATGGTGTGGGTGGAGTATCAAATTTTTTTACTCATGGGCTTTTTACATATGATATTTTCTGCCTGGAGAAATACTCTCCATTTTTCTCTTAGGGAAATTCACATATATCGTTCATATCTCACCTTAAAAAGATTTCCTCTATTTCTAAAAAAGGCTTTCCATATCTGAGGAAAACCTTTACTCCACAGTACAAGGTATGTTGGTACTCCTAGATCACGCCTCATGTGTTTTGTAGCAGCTGTGCTTTAAGTGTGTTCAAAGTCCCCAGTTCCTAGCACAATGCCTGATGTGGAAATAGTGCTCAGTCAGTGCTTGTTAAACAGACAGTGAAATAAGGAAAATGCTCAGGGTTGTACTTTCAATTTTTGCCAATAAAAAATTGTCACTTGGCCAGACATTGGCTTTTATTAACTCAGGCTGGGTTGACAACAGGTGTGTGTCACTGAACTGGAAAGCAGGTGGAGAGTTGACCTCAGGACATGGAATTGAATCTTCTCAGCTTTGGGCTTTGGGAGCCCATGGCTCGACAAGCCGGAAGCATTGAGGCAGCCATTTCTAGCAGCTGCTGCTGTTGCCAGGGACTATCGAATGATGTTCCACGGAAGTATCAAGTTGGAGTTTGTATCCACAACCCCTGGAGGGTAAACTGTGCCTGGTTGGCACCCCATAGCCTGGGCTCAGTCTTTTGAAGTCAACCCACTCATCTGTTATGTTTGCAAAGTCTTCACTCAAGAAATTATTTTTTTTTTTTGCAAACAAATAGATAGAACAAAAACAAATGGTGGTCACCAGAGGAGAAGGTATGGGGGTCAGTGAGTAAATCTGATAAAAGGGGTCAATTGTATGGTGATGGGGTAGAAAGTAGACTTTTTGTGGGGATCATCATGTAGTATATTCAGATGTTGAGAAATAAAGTTGTATACCTGCTGCCTACACCAAAGTTACCTCAATAAAAATTTTAAATAAATGTTTTAGTAATATGTGTGTACATACATGTATATACATATACATTCAATACCTGAACTATATAAGTCATTTGCACACAGAATATACATAGAACAGCTCCGTTTGGCTGCTTTTCTCCACCAATCTTCTTCTCATGAGGCTGATAAAACAGTCTTTGTGTTAAAATAAATATGCCATGCTTGCCAGTGGTACATCAGATAGTACAAACTCCAGAGCTGGATCTGAGAATAATAAAAAAAGATGACACATGGTCCACTAATTCTGGTGGAATTCATCTAAAAATCATAAATCTGTATTGACTTTATAGAATAAACATTCACCTTATAATTTGGATAAACTAGATGGAAATCAAAAGTGAAAATACGGAGAAAGGGCTGAGTGGAGTGCCTTGAGCCGATGAGAAATGGGGTCCCATTGTTCTGGCTTGACCCAGAGGCTCTCAAGCCTGCCTGACCCCCAAGGCCACCTGGAAAATGTAAGAAATACTGATGTCCTGACCCTAGTTGAATCAGAATCCCAGGAGATGGTGTGTGCAACCCAGGCTTAAATAATCAATCTTATATCTGGAGTCTGCAAAGTCTGCAGCTTCATAAACATAGTGCCCAGTTCTGTGTGAAGGAAGCAGAGCCCCAAGGGAGACCCAACAGGGCAGGGAGGGATTGTTACCCACTTCGTAGTTCCCATCCCCCACACCCATCCAAAAAAAAAAGAGTTACCAGAAGAAGCAGAAGGATGCTGAGCAGGGGGAAAATGAAAAATAGTTATTATAGTTGGTATAATTGTACCTAGGGCTGCATAGAGTTCATACACTAGACCTGAATGGCAATTACTAGCTGTCTAAGTCTTATTTTAGTTCAGGACCTGGGTGGAGTTGAACTTGAAACTATAAGTAAACAAGGCTGAAAGTGCAGATTCCAATACAGGTAGCAGCACAAAGCTTGGGCATATTTTCCTAGCTGTGAGTGAAAGACATCACTATTACGAGGGAAATTCCCATTTTTTTTTCTCCCATTAAAGTTGCCATCTTATAATGTTGGATATTTCAAGGTAAATATTTATAATCCTCTCTGCAGAAAATACTTTCAACTGCATTATACAAGGTATTGCCAATGGGATTAAGATATGATTCATAATCTGTGTGTGTAATTCTGTTTCTTGATCACAAAAAGTAAGATGTCAGTGTTACGATTTTAAGCTTAAAGGAAGGAAAGTGAATGCTGCTTTGGCTCCAACAGGAAAACTATAGACAGGAGTGAAATCTCATTTCACAGGCTTCATGATGCAGTGGAGGGGCTGCTCCAGGTAGGACAATGTGTAAGAATTATAAACCTTGATCAAGGCTCCTGCAGATGTGGAGGACAGGAGGATCCTGGTCATCTTTACTGGAGAATTTCTACATTTTTTCCCTGAGAAACACTGATTCTCACCCACATACATTCAATTCCCTTTTTCACAAGCATTGAAAAAGCAGTAAAAAAATAGTGGATTTGACATATTTCTGCTATTAGTCTCTGAGGTAGGTACTTCACCTGCCATCTTTTATTTAATCCCTGCTATATAACCCTGTGAGGGAGAAAACTGCACTGGACAAGGACATCTGAGTATTGTCTCTGAAACCCAGGTTTTCACTTTTGTCCACAGTCCCTGGAGTTAGGGGACATTGTACTCTGGTTCCTTAAGTGCCTCAAATTACCCCCAAATTCCACCTCAGGCCCTGCACTACATCTACTGCTGTCCATAGCCTCCTTAGCTTCCTTCCACCACCACCCCTCCCCTCTTCCTCATGTGTCATGTGTCCCCCCACTCCTGGCCAACTTGAACTGACTCTCAGATTCTACAGTGATTCTACTTGGCTGAGAAAGCCAGAGAGCCTCTGCTTTTTCCTCTGAGTTTGCCTTTTGATCTTGGTGTAATCTCCGGGCACAGATATACAACCTAGGGACCTCTGGTGCACTGTGGGCTTGATTTCTGGCCCGTTCTGGTTGTGTTTTGGGCTCTGTGCTTGTGGAAGAGAGGAGTTTCCAGACACCAGACACATGATTGGATATTTAAGCGGTAGCTATTCAGTATTTAATATTTTTAAGTGCAATAGCAAACATTCCTTCTCAAAAGATAAAAAACAAAAAGCACAAATGTGGGGTCTTGTCCTTTCTGTGAGCTACAAGTTTCTGGGTTAAAAATAGAAACATGGTGATGCATTTTAAGAAATAACTTCTGAGGTCTTTCTAAGTATAAAAATGACATTTGATTTTTTTATAGATAACATATAAAATACAGATAAATATAAGGAAACAAAGTCATCCAAAATGCAATAATCCAAAGACAAATAATCACTGTGAACAGTTTGGTATATTTGCTAAAGTTTCCTTATAACTTATGCATCCATAAACATATATATTCAAAACAGATTATGTCAAATGCATTTTCATTTAATATTATACCACCAGTGCCCATATCATTAAATTTCCCTCCAGTTTTACCAAGATATAATGGGTGATCAAATTATAACATAATAAAAATGTACAGAGTAGTGATTTGATATAGTGTGTATGTATATGTCTATGTAAATAAATACACACACATACATTCACACACCCGTTGTGAAGTGATTACCAAATCAGTATATATAATTCAATTTGTAACAGAGGCAGCTCCATAAAAGAGAAGGTTCCATATTTCCTGCCTCACCTACTGAAGGCTAGGGTTGAGTGGCCAAGTACAGCTATAGACGGTAGAAGGCAAGTGGGTTCAGGGGGAGACAAATGGAGAAGGCTGTATGTGCTTCTGGGCTTTGGACTTACATCAGGGATTTGGGATGTGAAATAGAAACGTGGAGGAGAGACATGTGGGTGAGATACCTGTAGGGATGTTTACGATGGTAGCTGTTACCTTGATTTGTAATTGATTTTGTTCAATTCATCCCAGACTTGCCTCTTTTTGAGAAACTTCCATACCAGTTTTCCATAGTGATGGTGCTAGTTTACATTTCCACCAACAGTGCACAAAGGTTCACTCGTCTCCAAATCCACATGAAAAATTTTTTTCCACACAAAAACTTTTACCTCCTAGCTTCTCAATACATTCTAACAGGTGTATCATTATAGTTTTGATTTGCATTTCTCCTATAATTAGTATAGTGTACACCTTTTTATGTATTTATAGATCATCTGTACATCTTCTTTGGAAAAAAATGTCTATTCAGGTCCTTTGTTTATTTTTTCGTTTAGTGTTTTTGTTTGTTTTTACTTTGGAATTGTGATAATCCTTTATGGATGTTGGATATTAATCCTTTTCCAGATGTATGACTTACAAAATCTTTCTCCCATTATGTAGGCTGATTTTTCATTTTGATTCCTTTGCTATTCAGAGGTTTTGTAGTTTGCTGTGGTCCCATTTGTTTATTCTTGGTTTTGTTGCCTGTGGTTTTGGTGACATTAAAAAAAAAAAATCACTGCAAAGGCCAATGTCAAGGAGCTTTCCCCTATGTTTTCTTCTAAGAATTTCATGGCCCCAGGTCTTATGTTTAAGTGGTTCATTAATTTTGAGTTCTTTTTTTTTTAGAGATTAGGTCTCGCTATGCTGCCTGGGGTAGTCCCCATCGCACCAACTCTAGTGATCCCTAGCCTCACCCTCCCAGGTAGCTGGGATTGCAGGCGTGTGCCAACATTCCAGCCTGAGTTTAATTTTGTAATGTAAGAAAGGATTCAATTTCATTCTCTTCCCTACATATATTGATTTTCTCAGCACCATTTTGAAAAGAAACAATTTGTTCCTTTTTGTGTATTCTTGTTACTTTCATCAAAAATTATCTATATTCATTTAAAATTTTTGAAAATGTGTTCAACTTAAATACAATAACCCACTTTAAGATTTAGTCCTGTTCAGAGACTTATATATAGTGATCCACTGAAAGTGTACTGCAGATGGGCACGGTGGCTCGTGCCTGTAAGCTTCAGCCTATGAAGCGACCAGGGTTAGGGATCGCGGTTCAAGTCCCACTTTGGAACTAGGTCATAGTGAGACCTAGTTCCAAAACAATAGCTGGGCGTGGTGGCGCGCGCTTGTAATCCCAGCTACCTGGGAAGCTGAGGCTGGGGATTGCTTGAGTCTGTG
>PVHY01013506.1:0-41154 GCA_004024945.1 Uropsilus gracilis | reverse complement strand
ATTTTTCCAAATTTTTCCAAATCATCAAAGTGTTGCATTTTGTCTAATAACTTTTCTTCATCAAAGAGATGATGTAGGCCAGGCATGGTGGCTCGTGCCTGTAAAGCTTCAGCCTATGAAGCGGCCGGGGCTAGGGATCGTGGTTCGAGTCCCGCCTGTGGCCCGTAGTGAGACCTAGTTCCAAAAAAATAGCGGGGCGTGGTGGTGTGTGCCTTTAATCCCAGCTACCTGGGAAGCTGAGGCTGGGGATGGCTTGAGTCTGTGGTACCCCGGGCAACGAGAGCCTGCAGTTCCATTGGGCAATAATAGCAAGACCTAGTCTCAAAAAAGAAAGAAAAGCACATTGGTTTAGCCTGGGAGATAAAAAGGAACAGTTCCATACAGTGTGCTTCTCTCCCTCAGATGATTTATTTTGCATGTGAGTAGATTGCATGAAAAAAGTTGGACAGGCCAGGCACAGTGGCATGTGCCTGTAAGCAGCAGCCTAGGAAACCGTGAACGGGGACCAGGAATCGCAGTTTGAGTCCCGCTCGGAGCAACGGAGTGAGACCTAGTCCCAAAAAAATAGCTGGGCGTGGTTGGTGGCGCGCACCTGTAATCCCAGCTACCTGGGAAGCTGAGGCTGGGGAATCTCCTGAGTCCATGGTACCCTGGGGAACGTGAGCCTGCGGTTCCATGGGCAAAAATAGCGAGACCTAGTTTCCAAAAAAAAAGTTGGACGTTTTTATTTTTCTGGGAAGTACCGTTATTTGCATGTAGAAGAGGAAGAAAATTGGTACAGAAACATTTCCTATTCCTATTTTGCTGTGATTGTGTTACCCTGAGTAGAGCTGGACAAGCCAGATAGATGCCTTCAAGTTACAGAGTGAAAAAATCACAAGTTTGACGGTCCGGAAAGACTTTCCATGGGGATCCCCATCTAGATACCCACTCATAGGGTTGCACGGATGCACAGGGTGTGGTCTGGGGCTGCCACTGCTGGGTGCCTGATAGGCATCAAAAGCTTCAGTTCCGCCTTTTCTGCTTGTGGTTTCACCGTGTTTTGCAACCTTGGTGTTGAGCTGCCCTGGCAGTTTCTATTTTTAGCAGGGACAACTCCTTTCAGCCCATGCAAAGCTCCCATTCACTGGCTCATTTGGAGGAAAACCCTCACTTGACTTGTGTCGGACATTGGGCCCCAGATGTGCTGGGTTCCTTCCACCTGCACTGGTGCTCGTGCCACCTCCCCTGTCCCTGCTGCTCTCCCTGCTGCCTCTCCAGGTTTGAGCATAACTCTGAGTCTCTCTGCTCGTCTGGCCTCGGGGTTTGGCTGTTGCTGCTTATACACACCATTCAACCCCCTTCTGGTTTCCATCCCTGGCCATCTAATCTTTATTAATAGCCAAGTGCCTAGCATATTTCATTTCTTCTCTCATGGATATTAATTTGTCTCATTAAGATGGTGCTTTGCTGAGAATTAAGATTCTGTGAAACTTCTGGGTGTCTGCAAAGGACCTTACCCTCAGGCTCCCAGAAACAGAGGAAACAATTGGTCAGATTTTTTTTTTTAAACAGAGGAAACAATCAGATTCTTTTTAAAGTGATTTTAGCCACTGTTCTTTAGTTTCAAAGAGTGTGGTGACAGGTTTTGCAGACCTATTGGATTTAAATATTTGATTCACTCAGGAGTTAAATGTAGACACTGCTTTTGGACACAGGTAACCAGAGCAGTTTGCTTATTGTTTTGAGCAGTTTCATTTCAATTAGGGTTTTTAGCCTCATCTTCAAGCCAGCCATCCTCTTCCCTCTGGTGTCCGTTTGGGCTCAGTCTTTACTGTATTTATTTCCTCCAGCTCTTCGTTTTCATTCCTTCACATCAGTAGAGGAATCTCCTTTCAAGCATAGGCAGAAATGTATTTTCAGATGTTGTTTCGAGAGCATTGCTGAGGGGACAGTGATAGAAAAGAAATATGTCTCTGGGTGATAGGAGTTTATCCTCTAATCTAGTGAAGCCCCCTGCATGACCCCCTGACCCCCTGCATGACCCATGACCTGCTCTGAGGCTCTGCAGGCTGAAGTCCCGTCTCAGAGGAGGGGCAGCCGGGACGGTACACTTGCAGGCCAGACGTCCCAGCCTGTGGTCATCCTGAGGTGTGGCAAGGGATAAGCCAGGCCAGGCCCTATAGGGGCTGATGCTCTGGATTGCATCTGGCTGCAGCCCCTGACTGACGTGCACCTTTTGCTTTGTCTTGTCTGTGCAGTGAGTTTTCTCACTGTGCAGCCCGTGTCCTCCCAGGAATATGGGCTCATCAAGGGCACACACTCCTGGGCACACTCATACCCCGCATGCACACACTCCTTCATGCGCAGGCATACACACACTTCCACCCACATTCACACCCATCTCACATTTTATTTTACTCTTTCCCTTTTAATCTCCTGGCACTGTGATGCTGCCAGGTTGGAAGTAGGTCTCACTGCTTTCGTTTCTGTTTGTTCTTTGCACCCTAAATGTTCTTTCTTTTTTAAGACTCGGGTTATTAGGGACTCATTGTCTGTTGCTGCCTTTTAGCTGACATGCCAACAAACAGGAACGGCTTCCCTTTCTTCCCACCCACCCACCCTCATGCTGCCCAGAAACAGAACACAATCCAATCACACTCATGCTTTTTTTAAGAAGTGCTGTTATCCACTGTTCTTTGTTTCAAAGCATGTGGTGGCTGTTAGGTTTTACAGAAGCTGACTTACCTATCCTGCCCTGGCCCTGGCAGTTTTGAGGGAGGGGGCAAGGGGTGCTTTCTCAGCCTCTTTGCCTCCTCCCCTCCCCACGCCTAGATAGGCTTCCCTGCACCCACTCTCACCTCCAGCGCCTCTGTCATCCTCTCAGTCTGACTTGGCCTGAACCTTGAGTGCACAAAGGACCTGCACTAGAACCAGGTTGGCACCGTCCCCTGCTCTGTACAGGGTCAAGGGGCTCCTGGCAGCTGGGGGGACCTTGGAGCCTCACTCAATTCACCTATCAGTGTGGTGGGATGAGCCCACCTTGGGGGTGGCCATGAGGATGACTTGTTGGGACAATATCAGGGTGAATCTGAGTGAGGGGTGAACAGCAGTACATGAGGGCTAAAGGAAGGTGAGCCTCTGTGGGCCCTCTAACCTGGCACCGAGAACCTTCTTTGACCCCCTTCTGGGGTCCCCTATCCCTCCCCCAGACCCCTGATCATACCTGCCCCCCCCCTCTATCCCAACTACTGGCTGTCTGGTTCCACCTGGGATCCTGATCCCACCTACCGTCCTCTGACCCCTGACCTTACCTGCGGTTCCTTAACCTGCATGCAATTCCCCAACCTCCTGTGTATCCCCTGACCCCATCTACTGTCTCCTAGCCCTACTTGGGGTGCCACCTGCAGACCTGATGCCACCTGTGCATCAGGTGCAAAGGGTGCTATGCTCAGACTCCAGCTTGGGTCACTCATGGACTCCAGGTCCGGGCTGGGCTGAGAGGAAGGGTTGCCTAGCAGCAGCCTGCCACTTGTGAGCTGCTGCCCGCCCATCACAAAAGCATCCATGCTGCTGGCCTCTTGCAGAGCAGGAGTCGTGCACCCCAGGATTGGTCTGTTGAGGGCACCAGGGTGTCTGGAGACCCCTGATGGAGACATACAACAGAACGTGAAGATTGTACCCTGTATGGAACTGAGCCTGGGTTCTGGGGGCCAATGTGTGTGTCTGCTTTGGCTGAGCCAGAATAGACTTCTGGGAGCCCCTCACCTATTATGGGAGGCGTGGATAGAATGGGAGGGGGCTGCTGTGCCCTGAGAGCTCAGGGATCGAGAGCACCCTCCTTGTCACAGCACCACCCTCCCTCCTGGCTCTGCCAGGGAGGCTTGTGCTGCCCACCAGCCAGGCCCCTATGCACAGCTCACCCATGATGTGGCTTTGGTGGACTAGCAGGCACGGTGCAGCAGGCAGCTCGGGGTGAGGTGCTGGCCAACCTCAGACCATGTAGCGCCCAGCACCCACCCCCAGCAGTGAGGACCCCAAGCAGCCACCCGAGCACAGGCGTCCCTCACCACACGGAGCCATTAGGAAGCCAAGGCATGTTTATTTGGGATCAAAGAATAGTGATTTGGGGTATACAGATTCAAGGTAAATGCCTACACTATACCCCAAGGAAGGACAAAATCAGGGGTTTTATGAAAAGGAAAAAGGAAGCGGAGATAAGTGGCTAAAGAAAAGAATTGGTTAGTGTTGACAAATCTAAACTATCCTGGGCTATACAAAACTGATTACTGATTCTCTAAAAGGATGAAAAAGTACCGGGTGTGGTGGCACATACCTGTAATCCAAGTTCTGGGAGGCAAGAGGCCAGGGATCGCTTGAGTTCGCAGGTTCAAGACTATCCCAGGCAACATAGTGAGACCTAGTCTCTAAAAAGTAGCCAGGCACTGTGGCAGGCACCTGTAATCCCAGCTACTTGGGAGGCTGAGGCTGGGGATCGTTTGAGTCCCTGGGGTTGGGACAACCCTGGGCAACATAGCAAGACCTTGTCTCAAAAATAAATAAACAAACAAACAAACAAATAAAAGGGAACGGACGGATTCTGTCTCCCAACTACAAGGCCATAACCGTCAGTTCTTCAGATCTGGATGATTTCTCAAACAGCTGTCTTTGTGGTTTCTTACAGTCGCTTTCTGGACCAGACCAAAGGTCTCAAGCACAACCAGTCGTTCTTTGAAATGATTTTTAAAAACTTTTTAACTTACAAAAAAAAATGACTTGTTAAGTGTTTAACCATCTCCTCACCATTTACATTCATTTTTAAAATATGTTTGACAAATTGTGGGATTTGGAAACAAGCTTGAGGGCTGGGAACTGCTGCAGATAGAAAACCAGTCGAGGGAGAAAAAGTGGCACTTTCTGTGGCCCCGAGATGGAGACAGGAGAGCATGCTATTTGCAGGCGCTTTACCCCGTCGGGAGATGGGCTCATGGACAGGAAGTGCTGAAGCTAGCACTCTGTGACCAAGGCTGGAGCCAGTCCAGCTGGCCTCTGTTTTGCTCCCAGCAGTCTGCCTCTTCTGCATTGAGCATCTTGTTGCATGATTAGAAAATCACCAGCACGTGGCTATTTTTACCAGGCAGTCAGCACTGACAGTGAAGCGCGTACAGACCCTGCCTGAGCAATGCTGTGCAACTCGTTCTTGGATCTATGTTCATTTGCTCAGACTGTCAGAACAAATACTACTTAAACGGCAGATTAAACAACACAAATGCGAAACCGGGCGTGGTGGTGTGCGCCTGTAATCCAAGCGCTGGGAAGCAAGAGGCCAGAGATTGCTTGAGTTCGCGGGTTTGAGACCACCCCAGGCAACATAGTGAGACCTGGTCTCGAAAAAGCAACCGGATGTGGTGGCAGGCACCCGTAATCCAAGCTACCTGGGTGACTGAGGCTGAGGATCGCTTGAGTCTGTGGGATTGGAACTACCCCCCGGGCACCATAGCGAGACCTAGTCTCAAAAAACAAAAACAAAAAACACACAAATACATGGTTTTAGTTCTGGGAGCTGGAAGTTTGTGATCAAGGGGTTGGCAGGATTGGGGCTGTGTGTGTGGTGCATGGTGAGTGGCAAGGACTCTGTGCATGTGAACCTGGTGAGAAGCTGGGATTCTGTGCATGTATGTGCATGCATGGTGAGCAGCCTGGGACTGTGTGTATGTCTGAGCATGCAAGTGCACGTATGGGCGTCTGTGCACGCTGTCTGAGTGGAATCATACAGATTTGTCTTTTTGTAACTGACTTATTTCCTTCAGGATGTCCTCAAGGTTCATCCATGTGGCAGCCTATGCCCAAAGTTCCTTTCTTTTTAAGGCTGAATAGTGTCCATTGTGTGCACAGACCACAGAAATACTGCTGCTTTTATGCAGAGGAAAAGGTTATTAAACACTGACTTGAAATAAGTTGAGCACTTGATGTTCCCTTGGGCTGAGTTATGGCCCTTCTACCTAGCTTCTCCCCCACTCTGGGCTCATCTCCCTGGTTTAGAGGTCTGTGGGTGCTGGGAAGGGGAGTTGGGGCTGCTGGTCCTATGGCCCATGTGCCCAGGAGGGAGCTAGTTGGAAATGTGCGGGATAGATCTAGACAGAGTGGTCTGTACATGTATCAGGTCCAGTTGGTGCTGGTCACTTCCTCTCTGTTCCCGCTGATGCCCTGTCAGTGAGTGGTAGAGAATTGTAGGCCTCTCCAGCTGCACCTGTGGGTTTACGTCTCCCTTGGGTCCTGTCAGTGTTGCACCAGGTAGGTTGAAGCGCTCTTGGCTATTTCCTGCCTCTGAAGTCTACTCTGTCTGAGAATTACACGGTCCCTCCAGCTTCCTCCTCACGCCTGGCTTATTTTTCTTCTTTTCTTTTTCTTTTTTGAGATTAGGTCTAGCTGTATTGCCCGGGCTAGTGCTGATCACATAGACTCAAGTGATCCGCAGCCTCAGCCTCCCAGGTAGCTGGGATTATAGGCACCCGCCACTGCATCTGGCTGTTTTTTTTTTTGAGACCAGGTCTCGCTGTGTTGCCAGGGGTAGTCTTGAACCCGTGACCTCAAGAGATCCCTTGCCTCTTGCCTCCCAGTGCTTGGATTACAGGCACGTGCTACCTTGCCTGACTTATCTTTCCCCTTTTACTTTCAACCGAGTTTCTCTAGATGGCATTTTGTTAGGTTAGAATTTTTTCAATCTATTCTGACAATCTCTTTTAACTGGTATGCTTAGACTATTGATGATGTGATTATTAATATATTTATTAATTAATTTATTCATTTATTTGTTTTTGAGACTAGGTCTTGCTATTTTTGCCTGGGGAACCTCAGGCTCACGTTGCCCGGGGTACCACAGACTCAAGCAATCCCCAGCCTCAGCTTCCCAGGCAGCTGGGGTTACAGGCACGTGCCACCACACCCAGCTATTTTTTTGGGACTAGGTCTTGCCTTGCTATGTTCCCCGGTTGGGTCTCGAACCTACAGACTCAAGCACTTCCCAGTCCCAGGCGCGCTCCATAGACTTACACTTAAAGGCACACGTCACCATGCCCAGCTGATATATTTAAATTTTGGCCTATTATTATCTGATCATTGTTTCTCTCCCTGTCCCCCCTCCTTTTTTTTTTTTTTTTTTTTTTTTGGCTCATAGATCATTTATTTCTCACAGATCTGAAGGCCAGAAGTGGCAGCCTGGTTGGGTTCTGGTTGGGACCTGCGATGCTGTCTTAAAAGAGGGAATGAATATATGTATGCCTTCCCCTTTGTCTGCCACAGCGCTCCTTTATTTCCTCCTAAAGCCATTGGAATTGAAGTGATAAGGTTAGCAATGTCTTGATATTCATTAAAAAAAACAAAACAAAAACCTTAGCCACACCTTCATATATGTGACTGAGGTGACTTTTGGAAAGTACCTGAGAGTGGAGGCTGATTGCCTGGGTAACCAGCCACTTGATTGGAGAGTTGAAACTCTCATTGTACACTGTACCCTTCCCTCTCAGGGTCTGGAGTTGAACCCATTGTGGGTGAACGATGATTTCATCAACCCCACTCTCGGGAAGTTTTCATAAAAACTCAAAAGATTGGGGTTTGATGAACTTTCTCATTGGTGGAGGTTAATGGAGGAGGGGAATATGGGTGCTTTGTTCCCCTGTCTCATTTCTTGCCCTGTGCTCTCTTCCACCTGGCTATTCTTGATTTATGCCCTTTCATAATAAACTGGTGCTTCTCTGAGTTCTGTGAGAACAAATTAATCAAACTCAAGAAAGGAGACTTCAAAACCTCTCATCTTTAGAGCCCTAGATCAGAAGCCAGGTGACAGTGAGGATGTGCAAAGAAGTCAGTCTTGACTTGGCTCTTACCCTGGGCCTTGACTCTATCTGGGTAGATGGTATCAGACTAGAGTTGAACTGTCAGATACTCAGATGATGGAAAAGAATTGTTGGTGTAGAGAAAACCTACATGTAGAAACTGGTTACAAAATGAAAGGGTCCTTTTCTGGGTTACAGATACCAACTTCTCCCTGGTCCTTCCTAGTTTTCATTGCTCTGTTCCCTTTGCCTATTTTAAACTATTTGAACATCTTTGCTCAACATATTTGCTCATCTTTCCCCAAATAAGTTAAGACATATCTGGTTCTATCCTCTTTTAAACTATTTGAACATTTACTTTACTTTTTTTAATTGACTGCATATATATATATATATTTTTTTTTTTACATCACTATTCTACCCCATGGTTCTCCCATGTCACCCATGAATCATCATCTTAATCTCTTGTGCCCATCCCTCCCCCTATTTTACTACCCTCCCCCTCTCTTGTTCTATGCTTTAGTTCTGCTGACAATTAGCTTTAAATTTTACTTGTTCTTTTGTTTGTTTTCCCTGTGCCTTGCATATAGGTAAGGTCGTGCTCTATTTTTCTTTGTCTTTCTGGCTTATTTCTGCTAACATGATTCCTTCTAGGTCCGTCCATGTTATCACATGTATCAAATTTGTCTTTTTTGATTGTGGGATAGTACTTCATTGTGTCCATATACCACAACTTTCTGATCCAGTCATTTGTTTTGGGGCATTTGGGTTGTTTCCATATCCTGACTATTGTAAATGGTGCTGTAATAAACATCCAATTGCAGGTGTCCTTTTGAATTGGTGTTTCTGTATCCTTTGAGTAGATTCCCAGAAGTGGGATTGCTGGATTGAATGGTAGTTTCATTTTCAGTAGTTTAAGTGTCCTCCACACAACTTTCCATAGTGGCTGGGCCAGTTTGCTTTCCCACCAGCAGTGTAAAAGTGTTGCTCTCTCTCCACATCCTCACCAGCACTGTTGTTGCCTATATTTGAACATTTTTAAATATTCCATCCTAATTTATTCTAAATGACCATTTTATATGGATTATATTGCTTTGCATAGTTTTTTCCTGATGACACTAAGTGCTACAAAATAGATGCTTATCTTTTCAGCTCATGTAGAATCACTGTTGTACTCCTTTAAGAAGAATACAGAAATCTTCATACCACAAAAAAGTCTTCTTTTTGCCTTTCCCCTATGTATTATAGTTGGCATACACACACAAACACACACACACACACACACATAAGGAAAACCCCCATTTCAGTTTTTGTTTTCAGCCACCGCACATCTTTGAAAGAGCTCTAGATGGATATTCTGTTCAATCACTCTTGATTTATTCGTTTCATTTTCTTGGGTCTTTAAGTCCTGGGTCTCCATCTGGCATCGTTTCCCTTCCATCTGAAGAACTTGCTTTAACAAGTCTGTAAATTGCCTTAATTTACGTTCCTCTGGGAATATCCTTATATCATCTTTCTTTCCTAGAGGATATTTTTGCTCCATGTCGGATGCTGGGTAGACCCTTTTTTTCTTTCAGGCATAGAAAGTGTTGCTCTACTTCTTCAGGTCTCCCTACTTTCTGAGCAGAAATTCACGGGTGTTTAAATTGTCATTGTCTAGATAATGAACCATCTTTCTCTAGCTGTCTCCAAGACTTTTTCTCCCCTTTAGTTTACAACTGTTTGACCTCAACGTATACGTGCTGAGTATGGACTTCTGCAGATTCATCCTGTTTAGGATCCATTGAGCTTACTGAATCTTAAGGCAAAAGTCTTTTGTCTGATCTGGGATGTTTTTCACTCCTTGTCTTCAGTACTTTTTCAAAACTGCACATTTGCACTCTAGTCCTCTTTGCTGATGGGTGTCACACCCATCTTGTCCCAGAGGCGTTTCCTTGTTTTCAGTCTCTTTCACTCTCTATTATTCACATTAGGTCATTTCTACTGCTCTTCAGTTCACTGAATCCTTCCTCTGCCCTTGAGCTCATGCAGAGAGTTTTGAATGTTTCAGTATAATACTTTTTATCTAAAGTTTCATTTCGGTTCCCTATATAAAGACTTGTTTACTTTCTGTCGGGAAGGTTGTTTATTTGGGCATTCTTACAGTGCTTTGAAGTCTGGTGCTTAATCTTCACCTGTTATCTCAGCGTTGGTATCTGTTGCTCATCTTTCCCCAAATAAGTTAGGACATGTCTGGTTCTTGTGTGCTGAGTGGTTTGGATTGCATTTGGACATTCTGGATATTTCAATAGACTCTAGGTCTTAAGTCCTAGGATGTTTTCATTTTAGCAGGGAAACAACTTGGTCTGATTTAGGCAGCAATTCTGCCCCAGCTTCCGTGGGTTGTGATTCATGATCAGTCTGTTTTCAGAGGTCTTGGCAACCGAACTGGACTGACTCTTGTTTCAGAGGTTGAGGTGTGAGAGGGTAGATCTATGCATGTGCGGCTTGGGCTGGGCCCCAAGTGTATAAGCAACTTTGTGGGCTGCTCTTCTGAGCTTCTTCCTCTTTGCTCCACCCCTGGGGCTTTCCGGTGCCTGAGGTTCTCTTTTTGGGTTTCCAGCCAGCCAGCACACCAGAGCTTTGGCTTCTCCGCCTGGCACTTCCACATCCTCTGCTTGTCTGGGTCCAGTGCTAGGGGGATCAGCTGAGCATCTCTTTCACTCCATTTTCCATGCAGCCTGTCTGCTGCTCTGTCTTCAGAAGGCACATAGCTGCCTTCTTTGGTTCAGAGCTGCTCACAGTGCCTCATCTGGGGTTAAGGCAACTCCCCAAATCCTGTCTGCTCAGAGTAGCATTCAGCTGAGCGACTTCTCCCCTAGAGCCAGCACAGAGGTGTATTTGGATGACGTTGCTTCTATTTCCAGGCCTTTCTACACCAGCCACTGCATTTGTGCTTTAGGTCCCCTGCTGACAGCCCTGCCCTCCCGGCTTCATCTGGGTCTGTTCCCCCCTTCATGTTCTTGCAGGCTGCTCTGGGAGGCAGGACCTGATCCTTTCCCGTCTCTGTCCCTACCTTGTGACCACCTACTAAGCTGTGCCTGCAGTGGAGCAGTTGCCTTCTTAGAAGCTGTGCTGGCTTCCTTGGGGCAAACCTGATGCTGGGAGGGGAGCTTCCTCCTTCAGTCCAGTAAGGACGTTTCAGCCCTTCTCAGGAAGTTCCCAGAGGTGGACACTGACTGCACGCGTGGTAGTCTGTGTGCTTAGTACCTGACACTCTTGGGGGCCAGGAGGCGGCTGCACCTGACTCTCAGCCCACTTTGGGGCTAAGCCCAGGAGAGGTGCTAGACCCTGGGGAATGACCATGGTTGTCTCAGCCATCCTGGTATCCTCAGGAGAGGAGGCAACGTCCGGGCATGGTGGCACGTGTCTGTAAGCGACAGCCTATGGAGAGCAGATGGGACTGGGGATTGTGGTTTAAGTTCCATGCAGGGGAACATAGCGAGACCTAGTTCCAAAAAAATACTTGGGCATGGTGGTGCAAGCCTGTAATCCCAGCTACCTGGGAAACTGAGGCTTGAGTTTGTGGTACCCCGGGCAATGCAAGCCTGCGGTTCCCTGGGCAAAAATAGTGAGACCTAGTCTGAAAAAAAAAAAAGAGGAGGCAGAAGAGTGGGGGCCTGAATAGCCATCTCAGAACTGTTGGGGTACCCCTCACAGCATGGGCGGATTTGTCGTCTGTTCTAGGCCAGGATGGCGGCCCAGGTAACGCTGGAGGACGCGCTGTCCAACGTGGACCTCCTGGAAGAGCTACCTCTGCCCGACCAGCAGCCCTGCATTGAGCCCCCACCGTCCTCGCTGCTCTACCAGGTGGGTGCCAGGGGGCCACCGGGCAGACCCCCTCATTGCTGACCTCCATGTGACGGCTCTTCTCTTCTTTCAGCCAAATTTCAACACTAACTTCGAAGACAGAAATGCATTTGTTACTGGTATTGCAAGATACATCGAGCAAGCAACTGTTCATTCCAGCATGGTAACTCCCCGTTCGTGTCTTTGTTTTCCCGTGGGAAATGGCACAGCCGAACAGCAAATGTGTGTGTTTTCAGATCTTATCCTGATAACGGGTAGAAGAGAAGAAAGGGGATGAAATCCCTTATGTTATTTTAAAAAGTCTCTGTTCTTCTTATAAAAGCAGTATACGCTCTTTCTGAAAATGTATCATTTATGGCCCAGAGAACATCTCTGTCAACATTTTGAGGGAATCCCTTCTTCTAATATACTTGTGTGCATCAGGTGTGTATTTGCACAGAGTTAAGATTGCATATGTGCACTAGTTGTTATTAGAATTATGTGTTTTCATGATTTTATGAACTTCATGTCACTAAAATGTGCAAGAGAAAGTAAATTTCAATGTCAGCTTGTCCATTTTGCAAATGCCCACAAATTAGCAGTAAATTAACAGCTTTCATGTGTTCACTTATTTCCCTTTTCCCCCCCTAAGAATAAAAAGTGCTGGGATGAACTTCTAAGTGAAATTCCTGGGCCAAAGATTGTGAACACTTTCAAATATCTTAAAAATATTCTCAAATTGAACTTGACATTGTGAAAAACAGCTTTGCAAATGTTACCATTTTTACCAAAGGAAAGAATAATGAAAGAAGTAGATGCAGAAGCATTTTTTAAGTGATTGCAAACCTCTTTCTGCAATATCTCCATCTTCTTAGTCGTTGTCTCTTGACACACAGATCCTAGTGTTTGTCTTTCCTTTCAAGGGAGAATAAGATGCTTTCTGGTTGTTTGTCTAGATTTTAGTACTTTTCATTGCCTTTCTTATGATTATTCCTCTACGCACCTTTGATTTGCCTTGTGGGCCATTGCAGAACGAGATGCTAGAGGAAGGCCAAGAGTATGCTGTCATGCTGTACACCTGGAGGAGCTGCTCTCGGGCCATCCCACAGGTACCTGCGGCTCCCCCCCAGCTCATGCCCATCACTACTGCCACACCCCACCCCATTTGTCCTTTCTTTCCCAGCCAGCCCCAGCCTCATCTCTGCAGGTCGCACATCTGTCCCTGGCTAGACCCCCATCCCATCGAAATCAGTCCCCAGGCCGACCCATCCTCCTCCCCATTCTGTCGCCATGAGGTCGATGCCAACAGCATCCTCCCCACTTTGGGTTAGTTGACATCTCTCTGTCATGCTGTCTCTTCCCAGGTGAAATGTAACGAGCAGCCTAACAGAGTGGAAATTTATGAGAAGACTGTGGAGGTCCTGGAACCTGAGGTCACAAAGCTGATGAACTTTATGTACTTCCAGGTAAAACAGCAAGATAATCCAGCAGTTTTTATACTGAGGTGTGTGTAGGCTGCTAGGGTTCACCCACCATCACATCGCACTCACCAATCAAAGTGCAGTAAATCAAAGTCCTTTCTGAGACAGGTGGGAACCAAAGCCTGTGATAGCTTAGAACTTTACCAGCCCTTTCAGAATAAATACTTGTTTTGTGTTTCACTTCTCTTCTTTCCTTGAGAACAAATTCATATTTCCATCATGAAGACTGGCTCCCTCAACTCCAAGTACTTTTTTTAATAATTTTTTATTTTATTTTTGAGTTTTTTACAATGTATGATTGTAGGATTGTTGATCCTCATGGGAATTACCCCTCCCCCACGATGCCCCCCCAGTCTCTCTGCCTCCTTTCTTATTGTTGTTTGTCCACGTTTAGCCCTTTGGTCTTTTTCCTTTCTAAGGCTATGTCCTTATCCTGGTTGATGGCATGATTTCTTGGGACTTGGTAGACCATGCTGCTTGCTTAGCTTTCCAATACTGATTTTGCCTTCATAGGCCAGTCCAAGCACCTTTGGCTTGTATCAGTGCTTCTTGCTTCTTGGTGGCTGTCATCTCCATTGTTTTCTGTCTCATTTTGTTGCTTCTTCACATTGTGTTTCAGGTCTTTGGCTTAGGGAACCTGACTCCCAACCTTTTATTTTGGTAGAGCAGCTCCTCGATGGGGACAGCCATCAGCAGATGGTAGGTCTCCTGGTCTCCTTTGGAGCTCTGTTGTGTGGCTGCTGCCTTTCTGCAGTCTTTCTCCCTCTGTGCAAAGAGGGTGTGCAGTGCCCTTGCTCACGGTGTCTCTGCACCAGGATTTTGGTCCCAGCTCCACAGTGATGTTGTAGGTGCAATTTGTCTTCTATGCTCAATCTCATAGTCCAATACTTGATGATTCTTTCCATGATCTTTCTGAGTCCTGCCCACATGGCACATATTTTTAGGGCTTTTATTCTTGTGCCTCACCTCTTCTGTATCTATGGCTGAAAATCATTTGGATTTCCTTATTCCTGGTGAGGGCTAACTGAAATGGAGGCAAACCAAGGGGGATCTGATGTCCCCCCCCCAAAGCACACCACAACCTTCTTCTTTGCAGGACTTGAGTTTGCGGTGATGCCGGGAACCCCGGCCCCACCCGACCCAGCCAGGAAAGCTGAGCTGCTCCATTGTGCTCGGAGCGTGGCAACTGCGCCATCACGGCGCAGCCATGGGGTTCATGTCCTGAAGGTCCCAGTGGCGCCCACGTGCCCCAAGTTGAATTTTTAAAGTAGTCAAGAGGGGAGAATCCCTCTTCTGTATTTTTACCTCAGAAAACTAAACCTTTTTTTTTTTGAGACTAAGTCTCACTATTTTGCCTGGAGAACCGCAGGCTCACGTTGCCCGGGGTACCACAGACTCAAGCAATCCCCAGCCTCAGCTTCCCAGGTTGCTGGGATTATGGCACATGCCACCACGCCCAGCTATTTTTTGAGACTAGGTCTTGCTTTGTTGCCCTGGGTGGATCTCGAACCCACGGACTCAAACAATTCCCAGTCTTGGCCTTGCTCCATAGGCTGTGATTAAAGACTAGCGCCACCATGCCTGGCCTTAAACCGCTATTTTATAGGGATATTTTGCTCAGTAACTTTTGGGAGTTATCAGCAAAATGCTTTTCAAAGGAATCTAATTGGTAAAGTACAAAAGAAATGATTATGACAAAACAAAGCACATAGGTGTTTATTTATAGAAACCAGTCTCTTCACCTGGTTCATGAATATCCACCCAGTGGGTGGGAGCTTGTCAGGAACAAGCAGTCAGTCCAGACCTTGTGTTGAAGCTGGGTGCAGGGTGAACTTATCGCTGACTGTGACCTTTCTACCTTCCTTTACCCAGAGAAACGCCATTGAGCGCTTCTGTGGGGAGGTGAGACGCCTGTGCCATGCTGAGAGGAGGAAGGACTTTGTGTCTGAAGCCTACCTGATCACTCTGGGCAAGTTCATAAACATGTTTGCTGTACTGGACGAGCTGAAGAACATGAAGTGCAGCGTGAAGAACGACCACTCAGCGTACAAGCGGTGAGCAGTGGCTGGCACACAAGTAGTGGGGAGGTGGGTGAAGCCTAGGCAGTGGCCTACCTGGCTTGTAGTAGGTATGCATCCTGTGAGGTCATCACAGATGGCTGGTGGTAGCTGTTGGCTGTTGACTAGTCTTAGAACTGTTTGGGGACATGCTCCTAGGGTTGCTAAGCCTGGGTGCTGTGATGCATTCTTGTAGGCACATGCATACTATGCTTTCATGAAACTAGTGGGGGGCCCTGGTATAGTGGTCACTTTTGAATATCCACTGAGGACCTCCAGACACCTGGAGCCCTTAGGAAGACACATTTATACCAGAATTGTTCCTACTCCTAGGGTGTTGGATCACTGCAAGGTGTTAAACTGGGTTGGTATCTTGGTGAGGGGACAGATGGATTCTGCAGATGGATTCTGGGTCTCTTTTGCTTGCCACTCACTGCCCACGTGTCCCTGGCAAGGTGCTCACCATCACACCAAGTACGTACTATCCTGTGGACTTGGGGGTTCACATAAAACCCCAGGTCCTCTGAACTACTGATACTAGAATAAGCTGGCTTAATGGTGCTGTCTTTCACAACAGAAGCCAATAAGCTGAGACAGGAATTGAGAAAGGAATTGAATCTATCAGTTGACTTTTATTTCCTGAAAATGACCAGCAGTCTGAAAGAATGGCAGCATAACCTCCTGAAGAAATCATGTTGACATCTCATCTCAAGCTAACCTTTTAATATTGAGTTAAACAAAGTCAGTCATCAGCAAAAGCCCATTGTAACAGCCTGTCCTAGTTAATTGTCTGGTATTTGTCACATTCAACCCCCAGAATTTATTAACCCCTCCAGGTCAACTTGACTCCACTACATCCTGACCAGCTGAGGCTGTTTAATTTCTGATGGTGTCAGTCACTGAACTCATTTGGAAATCATCATCAGGGGCAGGAATCTCACTTCAAAGCATACATTTTAGTTTAAAGATGTATGTGTCACTATGCTGTGTATGTATGAGCAGATTTCCTTTATCCACCTCTCCTCCAGTTTTCTTTTTGAATTAAAGGATTCCTGGAGAAGGGGGTGGAAAAGCTGGGTGTGGCACAGCAGTGCACTTCTGGAAAACTTGAGGGGTGCTTGGTGATGGGGAGAAGGAAGGGTGGTGAGTCAGCAGAATGGGTTGTCTCCTAACGGACATTCTGCAGGAAGTCTCTGCTGGAGCTGTTGAAGGCTTGTTTGACTGGAATGAGATGCTGACTTCTGTTTCCTCTGGAATCAAGGAATCATAGCTATACAAGGAATCATAGCTATATAATTACATTGCGAGGGAGTTACTTTGCTGAGTAGGCTGTAGTTTTGCTGCATCTAATATGTAGCTGTTGCTGTGTCTTAAAAATAAAATTGACATGGGATGCAGCACCAGGTGCCAGACAGGAATTTGAGGCTGACACAGCAGCAGGACTAGAGATAGAGCAGCCTAGTTCTAAGCCTTTTGTCTGTGAAATCAGTGCAGACACTCCATCACTTAGGATTAGTTCTGGGCAGAAGCCTAGATCTTCAAAACTACAAGTCTGTTTAACCATCTGAAATCAAACGCAAGGTCCAAAACTGTTCTTATGTTATAATAGTATTTGTGAGATTCAAGTGTACATGGCTCTGAGCAGGTTAGGCTTTGTGACATGGAGGGTGGATGGGCCCAGCCTGGCACAGCAACTTCTGCTCCTTACTGCACACGTCACGCCCTGCTTGATTTTGAGCAGCTTCCTAGACTTTCTGATGCAGTCAGGGAAATGGGGGAGGTGGACAGCATCCTGATTTTTAATTTCAAAGTGTTTTTTCCTCTTAGCAGTGCCTTTATTCCAAAGTATGTAAAATACTTAAAGGTGGCTCTCCTCTGTGGGAAGGCCTTGAGGGAGCCCCCACACAGTTGTGGACTCCTCCCTCTATGTGATCCCCCTCTGTGATCCTCCCTCTATGATCCTCCCTCTATGATCTCTATGTGAGATCCTCTGTTGGTTCATTTTCCCAGAGAGTAACCCCTTTTTTTCCCCAGCCCTCACACCCACATGCTCACATATTTTATTTGCACCCATCTGGTAGCTACCAGTACAACCTCTTCAGAAAGTGTAAATGCCAAGATAACCCATATGGTTATAATGAGGCTTCAGGAAAATGAGGAACAGCATCCTTGATCCCTTCCTTAGTCTCCACCCCCAAAGTCTCGGCAGCCATTAATATTAATAAAGTGAGCACTTCGATAGTAATAAAAAATGTTAAAGTAATAATGATGCAAAAAGAAACAATAAGGTCAGGCACAGTGGCGTGTGTCTTTAATCCCAGCCTCGGGAGGCCGAGGCTAGGAATTACTTGAATTTGTGGGTTTGAAACTATCTTGGGCAACATAGCAAGACCTAGTCTCAAAAAAATAGCCAGGGGCAGTGGTAGGCACCTGTAATCCCAGCTACCTGGGAGGCTGAGGCTAGGGATCGCTTGAGTTCGTGGGATTGGGACTACCCAGGCAACATAGCGAGACCTAGTCTCAAAAAAAAAAAAAAAAAAGGAAACGAGGAAAAATAAGATTTTTTTAATTTAAAAAAGAGGGGAAAACTAGATCACTTTTAAAAAGATGTTTAACAGTTAACATTAGACTCAGTCATATATGATTTCTGAAGACCTACAGCAATAACAGTGACTTAAATAAGATTGCCATTCTCTGTGACTTGAACAGCCCTGAGATAAGTGGCCTGTGACTGAGGAGGGGATTCCATGGTGTTCAGGACCCAGGGCTCCTGCTGTTTGGGCCTTTCTGGTATGTGTGGCTTCGTGGTCCAAGATGGCCTCCGGAGCTCCTGTGAGGGCCAACCTTTGAGCCAAAGTGTCGGGCTCATAGCCAACTGGATGGTAGGAGGTGGAGCGGTGCCAACTTCTCCCCCTGACATCAGGTCAGTGGTAGAAGGTGGAGCTTTATGAACTTGACCCCAGTGGGAGCTTTGGGGACTTGAACTTCTGATGAGGTAGGCAGGATCACCTCCCCTCACCAGCCACTCAGTCACCAAGAGCTCTGATTTAAGAACCAGCAACACCAACTGTCCCTCTTTTCCCATCAGCCCCCACTGGAGTCTGCAAAGCTCCACTTTCCACGTCCAGGGGGCTGTGAGCAGACTCATTTACTCCTACCCTCTTTCACCCCGCTGCCCCGGAGAGCAAACTCTCTGATGATGGGGGTGGTGTGATTATATCCTGGGGGAAGGAATGTGAGGACATGCGGGTTGTGAAAGGTGAGGGGCTTCCCATCCCTAGGTCTGAGGAGACACGGGTCATAAACAGCACATATAAGCCTCATCAATCACTGTGTTTGTCTTCAGTATTTGGGGGAGGGGGGAGAGGCAGTATTCCTTTGGGGTGAGCAGCATGAGCAGCAGGTGCCCTTGATGTTATTATCAGTTGTGAAGGGGCACAGAAAATTTTTATTAGAGACACAACAGGGTTTTCAAGGTTCCTGGGAATGTCGTCGGAGAAAAATACATTAGTTTTGCATTAAAAGTTAATCACAGAGAGGGGATTAGGAAGAAAAGAGAACAAAGGATGGTTAGAATTTAATTCTGCTTCGTTCTTTTCTGTTCTAAGAGGTTTTAAGCTGCAAAACAGGGAGTTCAGCTCCAGAAGGAGCAAGGAAGGGCCACCATGATCCTTTTCGAATAAATTTTCAGTCTCCTTACACTGTTTTGCATTCTAACTCATGGGTCAGCTGTGAGTCATGCAGAGATGAGAAATGTTGCTGCTCCATGGAAATTCAAGGTTTCTTTCAAAGGAGGAAGGGAAGGAAATGACTGTTGTGGGGGAAACGGGAGGCTGGAATCAGTCTTTGCCATGGGGATTTTTCTTTAGGAAAACCCCAAGGTTCGAGACCACACAAATGTCTCCTCAAATGAACAATTCCCAGTAAACTAGATGTGCCGAGTCCTCACACCCACTGGATGAAAAAAAAATGTGGTATATCTACACAGTGGAATATTACTCAACGATTAAAAGTGACAAATTTGATGATTTTACGACAACATGGATGTACTTAGAAGAAATCATATTAGCAGAAACAAGTCAAAAAGAAAAAGACAGAAATCAAATGGTTTCACTAATATATGGGATATAGTGAAAAAATAAACAAAAACCTTGAGGAAAAGTCAAAATAAACTAAGTACCAAACTGAAGCACATAACTTTGGGCAGGAGGGAAGTGGAGGGAATGGTGGGGAGGGTGTGGGGGGGAAATCCCTGGGATTACAATGATGTGAAATTTATATATGAATAAATTAAAAAAAAATAAAAGCTTCCAAAAAAAAGAAAAACTTCACATCCACCCTCACTCTGCTCTACTATGACCATGGAGATGCAGTCTTTGCCTATCCGTGTTATTGGATGTGAGTGTGCAGGACCCATTGTATACTATACCCTTCTGTGGTGAGCAATGTGGATGGGTTGGATGGTTGTTTGTTACAGCTCAGGAGAGTGACATTGTGATATATACTAAGAAAAGCATTTTTCGTCTCCTCCATTTCTGGCACAAAGCTCCTAAACCTTTGGGGTTTCCTGTGATAAGAGTAAAAAAGGCTTCTTTTGTTGTTAATGAGATAACTTTTGGAAAACTCTGGGTCACCCAAGGATGGGGACTGGTCCCCAGAGACTCCCGTCATGTCATTATGGGGTTAGAACTTTCACTCCCCTCTACCATCCCTCTGTCCCCACCTGAGGAGAGGAGAGGTACGGAAGATTGAGTTTAGTCATCAGTGGCCAGCGATTCTATTAGTAGTGCCTTTGTAATGAAATCTCCATAAAAACCCAAAAGGATGGATTCAAAGAGTTTTCCGGTTGGTGAATATGTGAAGATTCAGGGACAATGGTGCTCAGAGCGGGCACAGAATCGCTCTTCCCCCTCCCAGTACCCTGTCCTATGCCTCCCTTCTATCTGGCTGTTCCTGAGTTACATCCTTTACTTTTTCCCCCTTATGTTTTTTTTCTTTTTTCTTTTATTTTTTGTTTGTTTTTTGTTTTGTTTTTTTGAGATTAGGTCTCGCTGTTTTTGCCTGTGGAACCACAGGCTCTCGTTGCCCGGGGTACCATGGACTCAAGCAATCCCCAGCCTCAGCTTCCCAGGTAGTTGGGATTATAGGCGCGCGCCACCGTGCCTGGCTATTTTTTTTTGGAACTAGGTCTCGCTACGGGCCCCAGGCGGGACTCGAACCGCGACCCCTAGCCCCGGGCACTTCATAGGCTGAAGCTTACAGGCGCGAGCCACCCGTGCCGGCTTCTTTTTTCTTACATAGATAAATGGTTGCTGGGAAGCCTTCCCTCCCCCCCCAACCCCTGATGACTCATCCGTTCACTCAGACTCCTCCCATTGTTTGCTGATTTATGTTCAGACCATTGGTCTCTCTTCCTCTTCTGTGGTTGTGTCTATTGACAGGTGAGGGACTGTGTTCCTGGTACACAGCATTCTGTGCGTGAAGGATGGTAGTCTTAGCTTTGCATCGGGCAGCCTGTCCATGCTTGATTGAAGTTTAACAATGTCTTCTCATTGCTGGCTGCCCGTTCTAGTCTATTCTCCCTGTATATCCGTTGCCTCTTCACCCCACTGCTCTGCCTTCTGGCTTGGGGGGCCTTGCTCCCGGTTGTTTTTGGTAATGAGGTTTCTTGGTGAGGGTAGCATCCACCGATGGCCTTTGTGGATCGTCTCCACTTTCTCCCTTTGCAGGTTTGTTGTGGAGCCAATTCCCCAATTCTGTGGACCTCCTCTCCCATGGTGTGGGGACGGGCTCCTTGTTTTCTTGAGTGACATATCCCGAGATGGGGGTCTTGGTTCATCCATTCCTGACGGATTTGTAGGTGCACTTCAGCGATAGGTCTTCACCATGATTGTCTCTCCAGTCCATCATGTTCTATGTTGATCCTCCTGCGTCCTGCCCAGTTGTATTGGCCGGATCCTTATCTGGTCCCTTATGCATTCTGTCTCTGTTTGCAATGTTTGTGTTTTTCTTACTCCTCCTGAGGACTAGGGACTAAGTGGAGTGAGAGTGAAATGGCAAGATCTTCACCCGCTCTCTCCCCTCCCACCTCCATTCCCTCAACCCCGAGTGGATCTCATCTTGCCCAGGTCTCCCGGGCCAACGTCCGAGGCCTTCTTACCAGCCAGCTTGATGGCAGAGGGTGCTCAGTGGGTGCGCAATGGGCACAGCTGCCAGCCAGCCTCTGGCATGTCGCATGTCGATCAGGGCACGCGGTGCCCCCCACAAGCCAAACTCCTGAGTTACATCCTTTAATAAAACACCAGTGATCTAGGAAGAAAATGCCATGTTTCTCTGAGTCCTGTGTGCCGCTCTAACCCTAGTAAATGAATCAAACCCAAGGAGGCAATCATTGAGATCTCCAATCTGTAGCTGTCAGACAGAAGCACAGATGATAAACTAGACCTGCAATTGAGTCTGAAGGGTGGGGGGCAGGGAAGCGTGTTTGTAACCCTTAATTTATGGGGGCTGATGCTGTCTCCAGATAGATTGTGTCAGACTGGAATTGAACTGTAGGCCATGCGGCTGGTGTTGGAGAATTGCTTTGTAGTGTGGGAAAACGTACCCCCACATTGGCATTGGTGCCAGAATCTTTGGAGGGTTTGATCAAGTTGGGCCTGAGGTTTGGTAGTAGACCAGGTTTCTGTTTCAGGACCTTTGTCCACTGTCTGTGGCCTCTGACTTGTGGGCAGCGTGGCAGCCCAGTGTCTCTCATGAAGAAGTTGGCTTTGGTGCCAAGCCCTGGGAGTCACTTAGGACTATGACTTTCTTAGGTTTGGTGCAGGGGAGAGGCCACTGTCCAGGATGCCCCTTGAGGAATACCTGTGGGTGGCACCACCACCTCCCTGAGGAATTCCATTCATTGTGATTAGTGGAATAGCGAACTGGCCAGGTTGGTGAGAGTCTAGCCTCAGAGGCCTCAAGGAAGCCAAACATATAACCAACGTCTAATATCCAGAATTCTACAAATAACTGTAGTGAGAGTGAAGTCATCCTGACTTCCCAGTCTGGCTTTTGTTTTTTAATAACCATTAAGCATGTGGGTTGATTAAACTTGTTTTTCTGCTTCCAAAGAGCTGCTCAATTTTTACGGAAAATGGCAGACCCACAGTCTATCCAGGAGTCACAGAATCTGTCCATGTTCCTGGCCAACCACAACAAGATCACACAGGTTAGACATTCTTGTCTAGGGTGCATAGTGGGGACAGGGAGGGAGGGACAGGGAGTCATCAGGTCATGAGCCCCCACTCTGTCTTCCAGTCTCTGCAGCAGCAGCTCGAAGTGATCGCTGGCTATGAAGAGCTGCTTGCAGACATCGTGAACCTGTGTGTGGATTACTACGAGAACAGAATGTACTTGACACCCAGCGAGAAGCACATGCTACTCAAGGTATTGGGCCAGGTGCAAGGGTGGGGGGCCAGCACCTCTCTCATTGGAGGCTTCACTCTTGCCCACCTTGCCTTCTGGAAGCCACCCAAGCGCCACACACCCTGGGGCTCCCAGCACATTCTTGTGAGAGTGTGTTAGGCTGGACCCTATGTGGTAGGTCACACACACTCTTGGAGGTGTTGGTGGACCAGGTCTCGGGTCAAGGATCTATTTCAGCATTAGCTTCTGGTAGCTGAGGTTCAGCAGGATTCTACCTGTCAAGCATGCAAGTCCTAGGACTTCAGCATGTGCTGGTTCACCATGATTATAGTCTACTTCTGTTGGTCAAGAACAGGATATTTCACCATATTCTTAGTTATTATTCTGTTTCCCATTGGGGAGATTTTCAGCCACGTTTTTCACAGAGAAGTTGAGAGGGCAGTTCCTCAGTTCCCTTTGTTCTGCCTTCCACCTGGCCAAGGGCATCCCCAGGGAAACTGCTGGGTGACCCTCCCTGCCAGCACAGGCTTAACCCAGGTTCTCCCCCCTGATGGAGAGCACCATGGAGGGGTGGGACTAGAGTAGCACTGCCCAGCAAAGTGCTTCTTAATGACCTCTTGACAGCAGTACTGTCTCTACAAGAGCCTTGGCTGTTGGAGCTTATTGAAATTTCTGTTTGCTACTGTGTTGTCCTTGATGAGAGGTGGGACTATGTATGTACCTGAGGAACATTGGAATAGCTTCAGTAAATGACCTCTATAAAAGAAAAAAGATAGTCAGGCAGGGTGATGCACGCCTTTAATCCCAACCTTGGGAGGCTAAGGCTAGGAATCGCTTGAGCCCATGGGTTTGAGACTACCCTGGGCAACATAGTGAGATCTAGTCTCAAAAAATAGCCGGGTGTGGTGGTGTGCACCTGTAATCCCAGCCTTGGGAGGCTGAGGCTAGGGATCACTTGTGTACGCTGGTTCAGGACTACTCTGGGCAACATAGTGAGACCTCGTCTCTGGAAAAAAAAAAAAAAGGAAAATGATAGAAGAGATCACTGTTTATTTCTTAGATTCTTTAAAAGTATGGTTTGAAAGAGGAGTGCATAGTCATTTCAAAATGATGAGCTGTAGCAGTATCATGCTTTGGGATCATTAGCCTCACAGGTCTGAATTTTCTGTCCTCTCTTTGATTTTCAGGTTATGGGGTTTGGTTTGTACCTAATGGATGGGAGTGTCAGCAACATCTATAAACTAGATGCCAAGAAAAGAATAAACTTATCCAAGATCGACAAGTACTTCAAGGTTTGTATTTCCTTTTCCCTCCCTGTATCAGTTCTGCCTGCATTTCTGGGGGGGTGGGGGGTAAAGGGAATTGGGCCTTGTGTGATATTTGTGTCTGACTGCTGTTACTCACTCTGTGAGCCAGCCCTGTGGAACCTGCCACTACAGTACTTAGACTTTCATTGCAGGGTAGCAGTTCATTTCATGATTGACGGTTTCATTTCACGGTTTATGTGTGCCTGCTGTTGTGATGATGTGAAGTAATCTCTGGGGTTTAGCTGCTAGCGCTGGTGTGTGTGCCTTTCTGTTGCACATTTGGCCAACGGGTCACCAACAAAACAACGGTTTCAGTGCCTATAGAGAGTACTTAATGATTGATTATCCTGCGCAAGTTTGCTGATTTGCATGCTCACCAGCTGTGAGGGAGCATTCTTGTTGTTCCATTGTCACTTTTTTTGGAAGGTGGGGTTGGATGCTCCTGCAGAGTATGTTCATGGTAACCTAATTGTCTTGAGTTTCCAAGTGGGTTACTTTACATTGTCCTGGTAACCTTTCATACTCTCTACCTTTTTTTAGTTCTGTTTTGTAAAATCATTTCAGGTCTCTTGTTCTTTTTCCTTTCCTTTCTTCAAGGTATCATTTGGTGAATAGACATCCTTTATGTGTCCAATATGTTGATCTTCAATATTTAGAACTAATTCGTGTATAGTGGATTCATGGGATTTTTCTCCTGTTATCTTCTAGAAGCATCACTGTTTCTTTTTCGATCTAGAACTTTAAGTCCTTTGCAACTGGTATCTGTGTGGTGTGAGGTAGGGGATTGAAATTTATGGGTGCTTTTTCCCTGTATGGATGTGCACTGAACTCTGGGCATGGATATTCTTTATTGTAAAGACCATCTTCCCCTCATCCCTTCCTACCCCCATTGGTCTGCACTGTTACCTGGGTCATAAAGCAGGTTTCCGTATGTGACTGTGTCTTGGGGCTCTGTCCTACTCCACTAGTATGCACCCATGCTCCAGAGTCACATTGTCTTAGTTGCTGTAGCTTTCTATTAATATAGATCTGCTTATCAGAAAACCTTCCAGTTTTTTAGGTAGTGTCCTTTCACTTTTTGGAATTTAGTTTAGAATTAATTTGCTGCCGGGTACGGTGGTTCGTGCCTGTAAGCTTCAGCCTATGAAGTGGCCGGGGCTAGGGATCGCGGTTCGAGTCCTGCTTGGGGCCCATAGCGAGACCTAGTTCCAAAAAAATAGCTGGGCGTGGTGGTGCGCGCCTGTAATCCCAGCTACCTGGGAAACTGAGGCTGGGGATTGCTTGAGTCTGTGGTACCCCGGACAACAAGAGCCTGCAGTTCCACGGGCAAAAATAGCGAGACCTAGTCTCAAAAAAAAAAATTAAAAAAAAATAAATAGAATTAATTTGCTAATTTATATATGCACACACACACATTTCACTGCCTAGTTTTCCTCTGGGAAATTTTTTTTTTCCTTCTTGGAATATTGCTTGGGATTTCATTGACTCTAGAGCTCAATTTAGGGAGTATTGATATTTTTAAAATATCAAATTGAAACAGGGCGACCAGAGGGACTTTTTAACTTAACTTAAAACACATACAGGCCTGCTTCTCTCTAGAGCAGGCTACTGGCAGTTCCTTTGCAATTACCATTAACTTTAACTGGATACACCTATCTTCCTGCTTCTCTCCCTACTATTGGTATGCAAACATCAGCTACCAGCTTCTCTCTGCTTTCTTTCCCTCTTTCAGACCTATGAAAAAAAACTTAAAAACATAGTTTAAACTCTTAACTCTTGTAGGTTCTTTCCACTATCCCCAGCCTTCTCAACCAAAATATCAAACCAATGCAAGACTATCAGTGCAGACTAATTTATTTCTAACAAAGTGATTTTCTAATTATCCTAATAACTACACAAGAAACATGTAAGGAAAACTCCAATTACGTTAACATTGTCCAAAACCTTTCTCATCATTGTCCAAAGTCCTTTCCCCAGATTGCCCCCAAATCCTCAGTCTCTCAGTCCTGATCATCTCACCAAAATCAGCCAGTCAGAGTTCCCCTCCACATGTTTGAAGACATCTTTCTTTGGGGCGCTCCTTTTGCTTGCTCCTCCTTGTCTTCTATGCTGCCTTCTCCTTGTCATCTTCAGGTAGCAGGAACTCCATGGTACCGGACCCAGCTAAGTTCACTTTCTTTTCAGGCCTGTCTTTTGCACGGCCTCTTTCAAATACAAGTCAAACTCAGCAAAACAAACTCCAACACGGAGTTCAAATCTGCAAACTCCTTAACTGCATTCAGCACACATGCTGCCAGCCTGGGCCAGCCAAGGCTGCAGGTCCCCAGGCCTGGCCATGTCCATATGGCTTACATCTTTACAAGATGGCCCATTCCTATCTCTCCTCCATTGAACCTCTCTCTCTATCCGAGCTCCATATTGGCCATATTGGCCGGTGATCTAAATTCGAATCCCTCTCTTTTGTTTGCACACCCTTTATATACCCTGATTTCCCTCCTTCCAGGAAACCTGTTTCACCTTGACCTTTTCACTTCTTTCTCCCCCTGCCTCTCCCTGAAGGGAAATTCCAACTAAGATCATTCTCCCATTTTAGCATACCTGTCCTTGAAATCTGCAATCTTAAACAGGAGACAGTGGCAGGGGAGGGGTAGCACACCCTATCAAAAATCTTCTGATAATTCTTCACTTAGAAGTTTAAAAGGTTCTCTAGAACTTTTGGTAATATCTATATTTAGAGCTCCTGTACATATTTAATCAGGTTTTAAAAAAACATTTTTTTGGATGCTATTACAAATTTTTGTTTTCTAGTTGTTTCTTAGTATATAGGAATGTGATCATTTTTTTATGATGGTGTATCTACAGCACGGTAGGTAAATTTTAATGTTTGAATTGGCTATGTGATTGCTGGTTCTTAAGCTTTATTTTGTTCTTCTTAAAGTAAATGTGGAGGTTATTTATTTTTTATAATAAGTGATTTACAGAGGTTGCATTCAGCCCACAGTAATTATTAGCATTACTCATTCTTCTGTGATTATGTATTTGGTAATTGAACACACGTAATGACCCTGTTTTTTCTCCTTTTGTTCTCTGAATGCAGCAACTCCAGGTGGTTCCGTTGTTTGGGGACATGCAAATAGAATTGTCAAGATACATCAAGACCAGCGCCCACTATGAAGAAAATAAATCTCGGTAGGAGGAGAGGGAGCTGTCTTCTGCAGTGTTCTGATTGTTCTTTATAACACTCTACGCATTTATCTAGAGATAACACCTTTAACATTACCAATGAGGAAGTGAATGCATAATAGGAATGTCTTCTTAGGTGTGTAGCTGTTTACATTGAAATTAATTTTAAAAGTCCAGTTTATTTCCCCAATGTAGCACAGTCACATTTCAAATGTTCAGTTGTGTAAGTGACTGATGGATTGGGCAGCAGACCTTTTCCATCATCCCAGAGTTCTTTTGGACACTGCAGGTCAAGAATGTGCAAGTATACGCAAGTTCTCTGGGCCCCTGGTGAGCTGGTGGATGCTTAGCAACCAGCCTGGCAGGGGTGGGAACATGCATGTATCTTGCAGAGGTTGGTTACAGCGCTATCACCTGAGGCTGGAGCCCAGGCTTTATTTGTTAGGTTTCTGTTGCTGAGAACAGTCTTGACATTTTGAAAGGATTGTGTTTTTAAAAAGATGATGGTCTGTGACAGACAGACACTGTGACTGACAAATATAAAAGATTCCATTTCTGGCCTTGTGCAGACCAAGTTGGTGAACATCAGCTGTGAGGGATCTGTAGTTCACAATGAACAAATGATAATATGTATATTTGACCCATGAACAACATGGTTATAACATGCAGGTCATGCTGAAATGTAAAGTGTTATGTGGGCCCTGTTGGGTAACATGTGCCTCCCCTTCATCCCCAGATGGACGTGCACGTCATCTGGCAGCAGCCCCCAGTACAACATCTGCGAGCAGATGATCCAGATCCGGGAGGACCACATGCGCTTCATTTCGGAGCTGGCTCGCTACAGCAACAGCGAGGTGAATCCTCCACGCCCCCAGCCTCTAACAACACAAGACCCCCCCAGGACACAGGGATCCTTCAGTGTCACTGTTCTGTGTACTGAAATATCAATTTTGAAAGCATATTTTCTTGTCAAGTACTTAAAAAGCACCCCCTTATAGTGAATAAGGTAATAGAATTAGCATCCTGTTTTTTAGTAAAGCACAATAGGGACACTAAAAGAAATAATTGAGGAAGAGATCATGAATTAAATAGTGTATCTAGTCTGGGCCCACGGTTCCAAACTACTAGGAGAGGTGGGAGAGGGTATGAGAGAAGAGAGGTGATTCTTTTTTTTGTTTTTGTTTTTGTTTTTTTTGAGAGTAGGTCTCACAATTTTTGCCCGTGGAACCGCAGGCTCACGTTACCTGGGGTACCACAGACTCAAGTAATCCCCAGCTTCAGCTTCCCAGGTAACTGGGATTATAGGTGCGCACCACCATGCCGAGCTATTAAGACGGGTGATTCTACTGCAAGGCCTTTTGTATCTACAAGGAGGATGTTCCCAACCCAGAAACTGCATAGACGTTGGGGTCAGTGGGACATGTTACATGCAGAAAAAGATCTAGATTTGAGCACAGGTGATCGTGCTGTTTCCTTGACTGTGGATCTTTTTAATTCCTTCCCACTTCATAGCCAGATTTGCTCTATCCTCATTTGGGTGGGTCACATCTTCCCTACCTGTCAAACATGGCTCCAACCAGTGCTGCTCAAAATGGATGGGTGGAAGGGGTCTGAGCATGTCAGGAGCAACAAGAACTTCTCAAATCCTGGTGGGCAGCCGGGCACGGTTGCTCGTGCCTGTAAGCATCAGCCTATGAAGCAGCCGGGGCTAGGGATCACGGTTCGAGTCCCGCCTGGGGCCCATAGCGAGACCTAGTTCCAAAAAAGTAGGTGGACATGGTGGTGCACGCCTGTAATCCCAGCTACCTGGAAAGCTGAGGCTGGGGATTGCTTGAATCTGTGGTACCCCAGGCAAAAACAGCGAGAGCTAGTCTCAAAAAAAAAAAAAAGCAAAAAACAAAATCCATCCTGGTGAGCAAGGCAGTGAGGTTAGGATCAAAGTACAACAGTTGGTGCTACAGGACTGGGAGCAGTGTCCTCTGAGAAATGCGTATGCTATGCCTCAGTCAGGGAAGGCAGCTATTCGAGAGCAGAAGTCATAATTTGGGTTCATGACCAACATGTGTCCCACCTGGATGAAGCCAGAAGGAAGATTTAAAAGGTCAGGCAGGAACTGGGAGGGGCAGAATGAATGAAATGGATGGATGGATGCATGGATGCATGGATGGATGCATGGATGGGTGGGTTAGGTGGGCAGGGAGATGGTCTGAAGTTAGGATTACAGCAGGATGGAATTCTAGAACTGCTGCACCTTGCTTCTCTAGGAGAGTCAGGATCAAAGCTGAATTCCTTTGCTTTTCCTATCAGTTGCTAATGTTGAAGTAACCAGTTCTTTTGAGTATTTTTTGAAGTCACTCTACTTCAACTTATTTTGATCTTTTTCTTTTTTTCTCCCATGCTGAATCTTTTGGTTCTTAATGATTTCAGGATGCTTTGACTTACTATCTCAATATAACCTTAGTAGTTATAACAATAACAATACTGTCACTGCTAATAGCAATAGTTACTCAAAACTATATAGTTCTATTTTGTGATATAATATATGGCAATAGTGATGTAGTTACTAAAAACAATGTAGTTGTATATTGTAACACAATAGTTCCCCCTTACCTGTGGTTTCACTTTTTGTGGTTTTAATTACCCCACAGTCAACCACGGTCCAAAAATATTTCATGTAAGATATTTTGAGGAAGAGAAAGACAACGTTTATATAATCTTCATTATCGTATGGTTTCATAATTGTATTAACTGTTGTCATTGCTCTCTTACTGAACTTCATTTATAAATTAAACCTTAGAAATATGTATGTATAGGGGGAAAAATTACAGTTTCAGGGATTCACTGTGAATCCTAGAATGTGTTTCCCATGGGAAAGGGGGGACTACTATTATAATAATATGTTGTAATCACAATGTAATTACTAAAATCTAAGACTAATTTTAATCTTGTCCTTAGGCTTCTAGAGATGTTAAATCATTATTTTTCAAAGCAGCTTGAAGTAGTTTTGTGTTGGCCCCTTCAGACCCCTGACAAAGTCTCCCTGGCACCATACTACTCGTGGCAGCCCTCACAGCCATTTCCTCAGCTGGGTCTGTGCCGTAACTGGGCTAGCCGTTGTAATTCCCAACATTTGTAATACACACCTCTGCAACAAGTATCAAGGATCTTTGGGGGAGAAATAAGTTTTATTACTCAGAGCCCATGGAGGCTACACAGCATGACTCCCAGAGACAGTGAGATTGCAGATAAAGAACAGGGAGGGGGTGGAGGGGGATGGTGGACCTGGACTCTGCCTTTATTGGGGTTGAGAGCAGGTTGCCAGGGGTTTGAGGGTTTACTTAGTTACCAAATTTCAAACCTAAGAGTAGAAATTAAGCTCTGTGAGAAGCACAGCTATGTAGGTCAACCAAAACTTCTAAATGGGGAACTTCACTTCACGGGGCTGGTGGCCGCCCCATAGCTGGCAATATGTTGATTAGAGTTGCTTGTCTTTGTCTCAACACCAAACATTTCATGTCAGCACTTACTTTACAATCAGAAGCTAATCACCAAGCACTTGGCACTATATGGTTCTCCTGTGCCGAAGTAGTACCATTTCATTACCCAGTTCAGATCATTGTTTCATTTTGCTTTTGAGTTTTAGAGGTTGCACTTTTCCCTTTACTATAATTTGATGTCATAATGACATCAACAGTGTGGTTCCCAGAGGCTGTACATTCAATGAAGTCTGCCATCTCCTCCAGGCAGGACCTTTCTCTCCTGAGACAGCCACTTTTCACTCTGAGTTTTCATTGGTGTCAGCAGTACACACAGTGTGCATGTTTAGTGTGTGAGTTGAGTAGAACATATGTCTGATACTCTGAACAACTGTGAACTTTCTCTGCTTTGAGGGCCCGGGGTGTCCACAGTGTGGGCTCTGCTTTTTCCTGTGTGAGGGTGTGTTGTTCCACAGCATTTCGGTGTCTGTGAGTTGTGTGTCAATTCCCAGGGAGGCAAGCACATGCGGTTGTTGAAGTATAGGGTGACACGTACGTGTACGTGTGTGTGTGTGTGTGTGTGTGTGTGTGTTTCTCACATATTTGTATTCCCCGGGTATCACTCAACACCTTCCCTTTGTGACCACTCCCTCCCAAACCCCTCCCCTCCACCCCCCTAGTTCTGTACTTTAGTTTGGTTGTTAGCTTGTTTGGACTTTTCCTCCTGGCCCTTTGCTTGTTTTTCCTATATCCCATATATTAGTGAAACCATTTGGTTTCTGTCTTTTCCTTCTGACTTGTTTCTACTAATACAATTTCTTCTGGGTACTGGGTACATCCATCTTAAATTCATCAAATTTGTTATTTTTAATTGATGGGTAATATTCCATTGTGTATATATACCACATCTTTTTCATCCATTCATCTGTCTTGGAACATTTGAGTTGTTTCCATGTCCTTGCAATTATAAATAGTACTGTAGTAAACATCCAAGTACTGGTGTCCCTTTGTGTAAGTATTGAGGTCTTGGGTGACTTTTTGATGTCTGTGTCCTGCTCCAGGTTGTCACAGGGTCAGGCCGCCAGGAGGCTCAGAAGACTGACTCTGAGTACCGGAAGCTGTTCGACCTGGCACTGCAGGGCCTGCAGCTCCTCTCTCAGTGGAGTGCCCATGTCATGGAAGTGGTAAGTCCTGGCACTCGCTTATGTGGACGCACAGGGAACCGGTGTTTTTCTACTATTAGCTCTGATCTTTGTGTCAAAGCAATTTCTCTTTTCACCATTGGCCCTGGAAACAAGAACACACAGCAGGTCCTCAGATAATGTCCTTTCATTCGTGCTTTTTCCTTGTAATGCTAATGAGAGGAAAGAAGTGTCAGAGTTCAGTGAAATGCTGTTACGGGCAGATCTGGTTTCCTTGTATGTCATTTCACTGAAAGTCACAGTTCCAAGAACCTGTGGATGATTTAAGCGAGGACTTTGTATGTTAAATTTATATGTTTCTGAGATGACTCAAAGTACCTATCAAAGCACGTTACATCTTTGTGTTTTGTGTACAGTCCTGGACCTCATCTTCTAAATATATCAGCAGAATTAAATTTGTGACCATACTTTAAATTCTCATTTCTAAAACTATTTCTCTGGGGTTCCAGCCATCAGTTTCTTTTGTTTACATTAACAAAGTAGTTCCTGAGGGCACATAAAGACTTGCATACTTGCAAATCCTAGAAGTAGATTTGGGATTTGGGTACTTATAAATCCTTTATAAATCATTTATAAATAAACTTTCCCTTTTGTCATCTGTTTTGGTCAGATAAAAGTCATTAAATTGGGTTAGTATGTGAACATTTGAAAAATCAATTCTTTTTAAAATCATGATGAGGTGCCTAGAGTCTTAAATACACAATACAAAATATCCAAGCCATTTTAATTGATGTATTTCCTAAACCTGAAGTCATACGGCCAGAATGCTTTCTACTTTTATCAAGATGGTCTCTGTGTGTGTGCGTGTGTGCGCACGCGTGCATGCGTGTGTAAGATCAGGTGTGCATGCATGGGTGTGAGTACATGCACACTGCTGTGGTATGCAGTTAGGTATGTGAAGGTGTGCATGTGTAACTACATGTGCTGTGTGTGGGCAGCAGGGTGCATATGTGTGTGACCTGTAGACAGCAGATATTTGGTGACCTTTTGGTGGCCCAGGCTCTGGGCAAATGCCTCAGATTGGCAGTTAGGTGCTGCCTTCAGAAGATGTCTCCCCTCTATCTCACCACCCCAGTATTCATGGAAACTTGTGCACCCTACGGACAAGTACTCCAACAAGGACTGCCCAGACAACGCTGAGGAGTATGAACGTGCCACCCGCTACAACTACACCAGTGAGGAAAAATTTGCCCTGGTGGAGGTACGTCATCTACTTTTTCTTTCTCCTTCCAGTCCAGCCTCACACTGTCTTCCCTTTCAAAAGCAAAGGCTACAAACTTGAGGAAACTGCATTTTTTTTTTTTTGGAGGCTATGTTACCTGGGGTACTGCAGACTCAAGTTGTCTGGGGTACCGCGGACTCAAGTTGCCCAGGGTACCGAGAACTCAAGCAATCTCCAGCCTCAGCCTCTTAGGTAGCTTGGATTGCAAGTGCCACCACAGTGCCCAGCTGCTTTTTCGAGACTAGGTCTCGCTATTTTGCCTGGGGTAGTGTTGAACCCTCAAACTCAAGTGACCCCAAGCCTCTTGCCTCCCAGCACTTGGACAACAGACGCGCCTGGCTAAAAACTACATATTTATAGCGCTGGCTTCAGCCTAGGAGAGCCCTCTGCTTCCATCATATTCCAGCATTTTGATGCTTCCCCACATCAGAATGAGATGTGGGGGATCCTGCTGCCCCCAGCAGGTTGTCTGAGTTGCCAGCTCCCCCAGGCTGGTTGATCGTCAGTGTCTGGGAGTGGGGAGCTGCTTTGGGGTGCAGCTTCTGGGTCTGGGCACATAACAGGAGACAGAATCTGGTGGGTGAGAAAGAAGTCAGGTATGTCTGGTTGCTGAGTCACCAGCTCTTTATTCCCATGGCCCAGTCAACCCCTCCACCAGTTTCTCTCTCCCCAATCAATGGCCCTTTCCCTCTGCTTACCACCATTCTATTGTCAGAATCTGAGGGTTGTTTTTTTTTTTTTTTACTTTTCACTTGTTTCAGATTCCACGTGAGTGAAATCATCTGGTGTTTGTCTTTCTCTTTCTGACTGACCTCAACCCCTGGAGGTCTATTCATCACAAATGGAAAGATTTCATCTCTGTTTTTAACTCAGTTGTTTTCCACTTGTAGGTTCTTCAACCAGTTGTCCATCGGTGGACACTTAGCTTGGTTCCGTATCTTTCTTTCTTTTTTTTTTTTTTTTTAAGAGACAAGGTCTCACTATGTTGCCGGGAGTAGTCCTGAACCCACCTCAGCCTCACAAGTCACTGGATTACAGGCGCACACCACCGCACCTGGCTGTTTCCATATCTTGCCTACTGTGAATGTTGAAGAATATGCATAGTGTTTTCCACAGAGGCAACATCATTTCTATTCACCATGTCCAGGGGTTCCTTTTTCTCCGTTAGCTATCTTTTCACTTTCTTATTGAAGTCTTCTGAAGGTTGGAGAGCTTTAATCTCAATAAAAGATCAATTTATTTTTCTCTCTGTTGCTCATACTTTTGCTGTCATAACCTAGGAAATGGTTGTCTCACCTAGGACTTTCTTGGTGGTATGTAGGTTTGATAACCCGGGTCACGAAAATGGACTCCACTATTTTGTCTAAGAGTTTAATAGCTTTTCCACTTACATTTAAATAGATGACTGAATTGATTTTGATTTAATTTTTTATACATGGTGTATGAATGTTTTTCATACACAGTGTACAGATGTATGGTGTTTTATCAGGGATCTTCAAGACTCCTTGACATAATACTAGAACCCACATGACTAAGTAGCTGCTCTCTACTCAAGGTTGTACTTATTACAGTAAAGGAACATAGATTCAAATCAGTGAAAGGAAGAGACAGGTGGATGAATTTCAGGAGGAACAAGATATAAAATCTGTGTGGCCCCTGCATGCTTAATTCTCCCAGCAAGAATGGATGCCAGTGTCTGCAGAGTGTTGCCAACCAGGGAAGCTCACCCAAGCCATGGGGTGACACCTACTTTATTGGGATTCAGTGATGTGGACATACAGTGCCCACTTGGCTGACCTCAGATCTTCAGATCCCAAACCACCAGAGCAAATATAAGTGCTCCCCATAAATTACACTGTCGCATTTTCTGTCTGGTGACACGGGTGCTGTAGGAGTCCAAAACCTTGGGCGGGCACATACCCTCGTCAGCAGAATAGTCCAGTGACTCAGATCTCAGTTCCGAGGAGATAGCCAAGAACCAGTTTTGAAGACATGCTTTCCTCGGCCACTCTAGGTTTGACAGTGCTGTTTTCCTGCATAGGAACCCAACCGTTCTACTGCAGGTGATCCCTGGTTGTCCCCAGACTGTTGTCAAGACTGTTTTCCTTACTGAATTGTCTTCTAGCCTTTATTTCAAATCATTTGACTGTACATGTGAAGGTTTATTTCTGGACTCTTAATTGTATTCCATTGCTCTGTGAACTGTGGTAATGTCCCATTTTCATTCTTTTTTTTTTGTTTTTTTGGTTTTTTTTTTGAGACTAGGTCTCGTTATGTTGTCCAAGGTAGTCCAGATCTCGCAGACTCAAGTGATCCCCAGTCTCAGACTCCCAGGTATCTGGGATTACAAGTGTGTACCACCACACCTGGCTGCTTTTTTTGAGACCTGGTCTCTCTATGTTGCCCAGGGTAGTCTCGAACCCGCCAACTCAAGCAATCCCAAGCCACTTGCCTCCCAGAGTTTGGACTACAGGCACGTGCCACCACGCCCGGCTTTTTATTTATTTGCCTTTTTTTTTGAGAATAGATCTAGCTATGTAACCTGGGGTAGTCCTGATCCCACAGACTAAAGTGATCCCCAGCCTCAACCTCTCAAGCGATCCCCAGCCTCAGACTCCCAGGTAGCTGGGATTACAGGTGCCTGCCACTGAGCCCGGCTGCTTTTTCGAGACCAGATCTCGCTATGTTACCTAGGGTAGTCTCAAACCTGCGAACTCAAGTGATCCCTGGCCTCTTGCCTCCTAGTGCTTGGGTTACAGGTGCAAATGTCAGCAACTGTCATCTGTTTTGTCCCCTGACACACTGAAGGCCTTGTGCTCCCTGCAGGTGATTGCCATGATCAAGGGCTTGCAGGTGCTGATGGGCAGGATGGAGAGCGTGTTCAACCATGCCATCCGGCACACCGTCTATGCTGCACTACAGGACTTCTCCCAGGTCACGCTTAGGGAGCCACTCCGACAGGCCATCAAGAAGAAGAAGAATGTCATCCAGAGGTCAGCTCCCCTGCATGTACTTCCTGGCACTCAGCATGCAAAGTAGTAGGGTCAGCTTCGGTTTACAGTCACAGCCACATTTTTATAAATATAGTCAGTGCATTTATCTTGAACCTGGAGACAAGGCCAAGGCACCTCCTTGGTGATGTCCCTCAAAATGTAGTGCAAGGGGTCCGCTTGTTAATCTCAGCATACACAGAGTGTCTGTCCATGTAGTCTGGGGATCCAGAGGCACAGTGTGTTTAGCTCAGGGCAGGGGGGATGTGTTTCAGACCTGCTGGCAATTCTTCTGACCCAGCATCCCATGCAAAGTATGTCCTCTTCAGTATTTCTATTTCTCTTCCTTCTGGCCCATCTACCAATTGGTCAAAAATGACATAGATATTGCAGGGAATCCAGTATGATCGGAGCAAGGTTATTTTTTTGGCTTTGTTTGTTTGTTTGTTTGTTTTGAGACTAGGTCTTACTATGTTGCCTGGGGTAGTCCTGAACCCAGGGACTCAAGCGATCTCCAGCCTCAGCCTCCCAGGTAGCTGGGATTAAGGTGCCTGCTACCACGCGTGGCTGCTTTTTCCAAGACCAGGTCTCGCTATGTTGTCTGTGGTAGTCTCGAACCCACAAAGTCAAGCGATCCCTATCCTCCTGCTCCCCAGCGCTTGGATTATAGGCACGCCCCACCACACCTGGCTCAAGCAAGTTTTTGCTTAATGTTTAGCTTTTGAGATAAAGTTGACTTTCAAAGACATCTGTGTCAAATGAAGCTTACGAATTTATATTACAAAGTTATATTCATGTTGACACTTTATATTTGATTCCTTCCTCACCTGATGTGGTGTGACTTTGAGCATTGATAAAATGCTATGCTCTGGGGCTCAGCTGGTTGTTTTTTTCACATTTAGGGCTTAGTGGAGAATGTTGTAGATCATGCTTCCCTTCTGAAATAGAAGCCCCCCTTCTGCCTATGAAGTAACTTGGGTTTTGGCCAGAATCTTCCCCCTGTGAGAGCAGGACTGGGATGTGGGTGCACCCGCCCCAAGTGTGAAGCCCGTGGGGTCTCCATGCATGAACCCTGTTGGTGACTTCATGTCCCTGTTAAAATGGGGGGTGGGCTGCAGGGAAGTCCAGTCTCCTGTCTCTGGGTGGATAATGTGGTCTGGCTTCTCCCCATCTTGCCATGAATCATTTTCAGGAAATCAGGCTTCACTTCCGCCTGATGCACACTGCAACTGCATTAGATCCTCTAGGTCCCCAAGAGAGCAATCTATAATTTAAATTTCACATTGAGTTGGTCCATTACTCCATCCTCCCTCCACCCCTTGCCCTCAACCCAAGAGGCTTTTGCAGCTGAATTAACTGTAAGGCCAGGAGATGCAGTTCTGGTCAGACCCAGAGGGTGTCAGTGGCTGGGCCTAGCCTGTAAGTGCACCGGGCTGTTCAGTGTCCTGCAGGCCATCAGGAAGACCGTGTGTGACTGGGAGACGGGTCACGAGCCCTTCAACGACCCAGCCCTGCGTGGCGAGAAGGACCCCAAAAGCGGCTTTGACATCAAAGTGCCCCGGCGAGCCGTGGGACCCTCCAGCACGCAGGTTCTCGCCCCCCCTGCTCCCCTGCCTCCCTGGGGACCCTGAGTGGGCTGACTGGGAGGGCAGTCACTTGGGGCGGGAGTCCAAGGCTCTCTCTGCTGTCTGTCAGGGTGTGGCAAGTACCGCCCATGTCTTCCTGCATCCCTGTCCCCCTCCCAAATGGTTCTGGAATTCGGCCTATATTTTTCCATTTGGCCGTTTGTAGCCAGACCTTAATCTGACAGCATCTCAGCTCCTGCCCACAAAATGTGGGTGAAACTCTGTGTCCATATTCACACTGTGTTTCCTGATAGTTGGTTAAATATAAGATCATGGTTTTTATTTGGGGTCTAGAAATGACCATTCCTCAAGAGAAGGTGTTGGGAAATACTAGTTTTGCTTTCATGCTTCCCCAGTCTTAAGCTGTTCTCTCCTCTCGCATGCTCAGCCCCCTTACCCTCATCCCCATTTAATATGCCCCTCTGCTGCCCTCTAGTTTGGGGACTTGGTCCTTCCTCTTCCTCCTCTCTGTCAGAGGCTTTTATAATCTCTTCTGCCAGCCTTTAGAGCATTAACGGCTAAGCGCATGCTGGCTCTAATATGGAACCTTGCACAGTCTGAGGCCGGCCTTGGTCCCCTCCTGGGTCTGTCCCTTCTCACGAGCCCTCCCCGCCCTCCATCTTGTGGGTCCTGTGTGCGACACAGCCCCATGTCGTGCGTGTTTGTGACTAACGCTCTCTCCGCCTCTCCCGTCTGTCTGTGTCTAGCTGTACCTGGTGCGCACCATGGCCGAGTCTTTGAGCTCTGCCGAGCTGCTGAGGCAGCTCAAGTCTCTAGGCATGGAGAGGCTCTTGCATGTGGTACACGCGTTTCTGAGGCAGTCCTACATCTATCCGCCTCTTTTAACCTTTGGTGGTAAGACATTGTTTGTTTTTCTTGTTGACCTTTCCGGCATGGAGGCGAACTGCTCCGCAACAAGCTCTTCCTCCCAGGCAGCAGTAGTTTAGCCGGGCGCCCAGACCCCTTTTGGGGAGCCGGCTTGGTGGGGGCCACCCCCTGCCAGGCTGACTCCAGGCTGGGCGCAACGGAGTCATCCTTCTCTGGTGGTCAGTGGGAGTTTGGCGTCACTAATGTACCGTGTGTATTTTCTCCTCCACAAATATTCTCCCTGGATAATGCAGCTTTACATGGTGAGAACCATGCTAGAGTCCCTCATTGCAGACAAAAGTGGTTCCAAGAAAACCTTGAGAAGTAGCCTTGAGGGGCCCACCATATTGGACATAGAAAAATTCCATCGCGAGTCATTCTTCTACACCCACTTGATAAATTTCAGTGGTAAGACACACTGCTGACCAGCGTCCGGCCCAGCATGTTCTAACACTGCTAACACCGTCCAGAACGCTTCCACCTGCCTGACCTTCCCCCGCTCCCGTCCCCTCCTGCACCCAGACGGTGACCTGTGTCGTAACCTTTGTGGCATTCCCTCACCTGTCGCTTTAAGTGCACGGCCAGCCACAGGCTCTGTCCACGTGGCGAGGCCTGCAGAAGGGTGAGGGCTGTGGCACCGTGGCTGGCCCTGCAACATGAATACAAAGTCTTTGTAGTCCTCGGGGTCGGAAACACAGGCAAATGTAATCTGTTGCCTGGCTGGAAAGCAAAGACAGTGGTGAATAGCAGAAACGGGTCCCCAGGCATGGATGGAAGGGGGCAGGTGATCTGATGCAGGCAGACATCCTGGAGGATGCCCGTCGCCTTGGCCAGGGTCCTGCGTGGTTGCCAGCTCATGTCCTCCTGTGCTGCTGCCTTGTGCTAGAGCAGGGCCCTCTGTCCCAGCTGGGCAGCTGCAGGTTTGAAATGCACAGTGAGGCTTCCGTTTGCCAGGCGGAAGAATGGCGACCTTTATGAAAAATCAGTCTCGACTTCGTACTAACTAGACTTGCACTGAGTATTCATGTAATGCTGCGTCCTTATCCGAAGTAAAATAGTGCTTTCGGTCTCCCTATACAAAGAATATTTTTTTCTCCCAATTCCACCGAGAGGCTCAGGGCTGATGAGATCCCGCTGGGGGGTGGAGATCCAATGCCAGGTGCCCTCTCTGCTGGACGGACCACGGCCACTCTGCTTGTTGGCCAGCGGTCACCCGTGGTGTCTTGTCCCCTCTGGGGGCACCGTGCGTCCCCTCTCACTCACGTCCCTACTGCCCGCCTGGCTCAGCGCTGAGAGCGAGAGCACTAGCGCCCAGCACGGGACCCCTCACGTCTCCCTGCTGAGTCCTTTGTGCCTGTGGAAGATTGACTTGGTGTCCTTAACTCCCTCAAGAAACACTGCAGCAGTGCTGTGACCTTTCACAGCTGTGGTTCCGTGAGTTCTTCCTGGAGCTGACGATGGGCAGGAGGATCCAGTTCCCCATCGAGATGTCCATGCCCTGGATACTGACCGACCACATCTTGGAGACCAAGGAGGCATCCATGATGGAGTGAGTGTCCTTGCTGTGTCTCTGCTCTCCGTTGGCGGTGACTGGGGTCCTTGGTGTCATCTGAGAGGTAGGGGAGAGGCCAGGCCAGTCTCAGTATTTCACTTGAAGTCAGACTCCTTGGAGTGAGGCTTCAGAGATAAGCGCACGTTCACAGCTGTCTCGGCTTCAGGCTGGCACTGGGAGCTCCTTTGGTCAGAGTGAGTCAGCCCTGATTTGTCCAGTTGCTGGCAAGGAGGGACTCGGCGGGGGTCAGAAGGTGAGATCCTACGAAACGCGAGGCCAAGGCTGGAAATTGCTTGAGTCCGTGGGTTTGAGACCCACCCGGGGCAATATAGTGAGACCTAGTCTCAAAAAGTAGCTGGGCATGGAGGTATGCCTGTAATCCCAGCTACCTGGGAGGTTGAGGCTGGGGATCACTTGGGTCCGTGGTACCCCGGGAAACGTGAGCCTGCAGTTCCCTGGGCAACAAAGCAAGACCTAGTCTCCAAAAAAAGAAAGAAAGGTGAGATGTGGCTGGCAGGCCCCTAAGCACAGGTGAGCATCAGAGGGGAGGTGTGTCCTGACAGCTTTGTTTTGTTTTGAGCTCAGGACTCATGATGGCCAAGGGTCAGAGACTTTCAAAATACGAAATCTGTGACAGGGAAAGTCATTGAAAAGGGGGTGTCTTGTCCATCCATTAGGGATGGATCCAGCAGGTCTGTTTGCAGGACAGTGAGCGGCACCTCATCCTCTGCCCCAGGCACGACTATGGAGGGAGCATTGTCCTAACTTCTGAGAGTGGCTGTAGCTTCTGTTAGAGTAGTTTGAGGAGCATGAGGCCCAGTACCTCCGTCACACACCCCAACCCCCTTCCCTCCTACATGTGAGTGGGAGCGGTCTGGCATCCTCAGAAGGAAGCTGCTGGGTTGTGTCCAGACTGGGGGCAGAGGGAAAGGCTTTTGGCCATGCTGGTCGAGCACATACAGACAGTGAGACCTGGACGTGGGTTTCTTCTTCTTTTTTTTTTTTTTAAAGAGACTAGGTCTTGCTATGTAGCCCTGGGTTGTCTTGACCCCTAGCCTCAGCCTCCCAAGTAGTTGGGATTACAGGTGTGCACCACCACACCTGGCTCTGCTGGTTTCTTCTTTTTTTTTTTTTTTTTTTTTT